>KB677202.1:0-42505 GCA_000349165.1 Anopheles christyi | reverse complement strand
AGCTTTGGCGCATGATGACCGATAACCAAACACACAGAGACGAACTAGCTCCAGTATCTTGCATCCTATCCTTGTTAAGGATGCACGAACAGCTTTTTTGAATTTCTGGTCAATTGGGAATCGGTTGAAAATTGCTAACAATGTACGTGACCCTTTTCTGGTTTGTTGGATTGTTTCCCAAAAAAAAAAAAAACATTATACAGAAAGCATAATAAATCATACTGTGGAACAAAACTTTTTGACCTGTTCGGGGTTTTGTTTCTCAATGCCATCCGTTTGGAAATATTCAATGGAATGATTTTAATGTAGGATTATTTCGAGAGCTTTTCATTTAATGTACCTAGAGCACATATTAACTCCATGACTTCAGTTTGTCCCAGTAACATGATGGAGGTTAAAATGCAATAGTGCATACAAGAGTGAACGTTGCCTTTTTTAAAGCTTCTTCTTTCCTGATTCATTTTTCGTGTCAGCAACCATTTGCTTTTTTTAAATAAGCACTCCAATGCCTATTTGTGTTTCTCCTAGTTAATCGGATTCAACCAATGTTGAGTGTCCGGAATGATTCTTCTTTCTTTTTGTGAGTACATTTTATTAAATCGTTTCGTGTATTTTTTTTTATTAGTTTGCTTCCTCTCTATACTGAGAGTCGTGTAATGCGTGTACAACCGTTTCTGTGCCTCTTGTTTACCGACACGAGATTGACTACGGCAAGAGTGACTTTTTGCCCCCAAACTCTTCTCTTCCCCTTTTTTCTGTTGCCTACATGCCATTCTTTTCACTTGCTTCTATTATGCGGTACAAACAAAGAAAAGGCTCAGGAGCGAGCAGAATAATAAAGCGCCACACAAAGGCGTGAACGTTTTTGTTGCAAAAATGGCAGCAAATGTGAACGATGACACTTCATTTTCATTCTGGTCGGTTTTCTCTAGGGTGACTCTGTTGCCTTTCAACACTGCAGCACGATGTGTTTTTTATTCGCGCCCCTTTACTATTGTAAAGCAGTTTAAGTAAAGGTGAGAAGAGCCTTCTGTTCACACGAGGAGTGGCGTAAAATGGAGCGTGCGCACGTACAGAGGTTGAGTGTGTATCTGTATGAATGAGTGCTCAAATCGCACGGCGATGTTTAATGAAAGCATAGAACGTGAATTGCACTGAAAGGTGTAGGCATAAAGAAGATTCGTCGCTTCTGGTTTAATGACGAGTGAAACCAATTATGTAGACAAGTGGATGAAGATCGCCTGCATTAATGGTTCTGCGCAAGCCAATAATCCCAAGCTCACTTGTGTTCGTTGGTGAAATATTTCTATATTATTCTATTTCAAACGTTGATAACGTACTTTTGAGCCAGTACATTTTATGTTCAATTCTGCACCTTCATGCAAGATTCCATTAACTGATTACGAAAAGATAAGACACAATTATCTGCAAACCACGTATCTGCTTTGCTTCTGGATAAACTTTAATGTTTCCAATTGAATGCCCAAAGGCAATTGAACAAAGCTTATGTAATAAGCGATTGATTTGCCTTAAAACTTAACATTTGAAGCTAATACGAACGTAAGATAAACCTTATAACTACTTGCTTGATAAACTTTTGCTACATACTCGTTCGACAATCATCTTCGACTTTGTGACCACATAACCTGTAACTTACCGCGACTTGTGTAGAAATAACAAAATATAACATAACAAATAACAAATAGGAAGCCTGCCTGCAGGATTTCTGTTTCTCTCTGTCACTTTGTTATCCCTCAGTTGCCTATCGCTTTCCTGCACGTCCCTGTTTGGTCATTGCCCATTTGACCAAACCGGATGCGCGATCACGCAGTCGGTCATTTTTCCGTCCAGCCGTCGCGAATTCGACTATCGGTTCGAATTCGAAACCCGCTGGAAGACACTGTGGATTGCTCCCTGTGTGTACGCCACACATATTGCTCAATCAATCTTACATACACACATACACACACAAATACTTTGGTAGGGTGTCCTGGTAGCGACAGGGGAAAGAGGGAAGAAAAAAAGTACCATCCCTCATCCTGCATCTCATCGTGCACGCATCGAAAGATTGTGAATGTTGGCGAACGGGGCCTTCTCGCTGTTGCGGAAGAACCGACGCAACGTCAACCGCCAGAAGGCAGCCCGAAAGTCAACACTGTAGAAGGCGTAGATGAACGGATTGATGGCACTGTTAATCCAGCCAAGCCAGGTAAAGAATTCGCCCAGCTTCGGCACGGCCCAGTCCTTCGGCAGAAAGGGCGTAATGATGTAGTTGATGAAGAACGGCAACCAGCAGGCAATGAAGCCACCGACCACGATGCTGAGCGTTCGGGTCGTCTTGTTCTCGCGCTTCATCGACGAGATGCGGGACGAGAGGGACTTCTGGTGGATGCGGATGTTGTTACCACCGGTTCGCCCACCGACCAACTGCACCGAGCTGCAGGTGGAGGTGTTGATGGAGGTGTTGACCGTGTTGTTTCGTCGTAGACCACCCGCCGCTGCCAACGCTGCCGTCGGTCGACCCTCGTGATGATGATGATGGTGATGATGGTGATGGTGGTGGTGATGGTGGAAATGCTGCAAATGGTTCGGCGGTGAGGTACCGGCCCCTCCTTCGAAGCTCGCCATCGGATGGGATTGTGGTTTGTGGCTTTGTTGATTGAAAACGCTATTGCCGGACGACCAGAGCTCGGCCGTCGATGGAAGTTTGTTGTAATTGGCCGAGGCAGCAACGGCCGCAGCTGTTGTAGCAACGGTGCTAGCATTGCTCTCAGTACTGCCACTGCCAGGCCCATCCAGATCGACGGCCGGATCATCGACAATCGCGTCAAGGCTCGTTCCATCATCGTACGCTCCTTGACGCAGCTGCTCTGGATGATGCCCTTCAGTAGCGGTGGAAGTATCGTCAGCCGTACCACCCATACCATTGTTCGCTGCAGCAAGGATTGTGGTTTTGTTCTGCGTACTACCACCGGTCGTGTTCAGGTCCATCAGCTCGTAGTGCCCGTGTTTGTGGTTGTTTCGCTTGGCTGCCAGTTTCGGCGGTCCACTCGCAACACTTTCATCGAGCATCGGGCCCAGCTGGGCGACGTAGGTTGTGGTGGCGGTGGAAAGCTGTGACGAGGAACGCTTTTGCTTGGGGCTCAGTGGGATTGGATCCAGCTCGGACTGATAGCCATCTTCCTCCGGTTCCCGCACTCGGTGACTTTTCTGTAAATGCAATCGTACCGAAAGCGAAACAAAATTACACTCACAATAGATGCTTGGGCGTGACGGCACGCGCGGCTAAATGGATCAACCAAAATGCTGAGCTGAGTGGACGGTTATTTTGTTGATAATTAGCATGAATCGGGAGAAAAAGAAAGCGCACCGTACCGAAATTTATTGTGCTCTGCAGTGCGTTGCCGCATCATTAGGCAGGATGAGATTGCACAAAAGTCCGCGGCAAAGCACAACAAATGGTAAGGACATTGTCATCTGAAGGCGAATTTGCTGTTAGTATCAGTGAACTCGATTTAACGGCTGGTAAATTTCATTAGCAATTAATTAGTGATTTGGCCGAAAGAGCAGCAAAGTGCGTGCTAGGGATAATGGAAGCGTTTCGGTCCACTGTTAATGCTGTGTCATAACTTGTGTCTAATAAATTATATTGGTCGCTTGTGATGTGGTGAGATTATGAAATTTTTGTGGCTTTTCATAATTGCTTTTAAAACAAACTAATATTTGTTGAAAAAATGGCACAAATGTACTAAAGATTTTGAGTTTGAATTTATAATCTCATTAGCAAGGGTTATTTTATACCATGATTAATTTATACCACAAATGAAATTAGCAGTCCATCAAAGGGCCTTGTCAGTAGGGATTAATTCATATCAAAATACTGAGCCTGTCGTTTCCGAGTGGATTTTGATCAAGCAATAACCAACTGGAAAGCAAACACAAACAGAGAACCTTTAAATTCCAGCGAAAAATTCTACCATAGAGAAGCCCTATTATTTACAAATCACTCACAAGGAATGGCATGTAAACATGAAATTTGTTTGCGTCGTAAACGTGACAACCAACTCGATTCATAAATCATGCCTTCTTTTCAGCACAAACAATTGTGCAGTATAAATTTGAATGTTTAGTGTGTGCGAGTGTCCGGGGATTTCTAATACCTTTTCTTTCTTTTTAAGGCAAACATTTTCTTCCGCTTTGCTATGTGTTTTTCGTGTTTGTTTGTTGGTTGAAAAAGCTCCATGTATCGTGTTGGGTTGCAGACCCATGCTGTCATGCCGGAGACGTGCCCTCGAGCCATCCAAACAGTTGCCAGTATTTGCTAGCTGTTGTTTAGAAAAACAGCTTTTCTATTAGTATTCAACAGCTGTCCACGTAGCGACTAGCTTGACTGTAGCCTGGCTAAACGTTAATCCGGAGCGAGGACAACCGTACCGGGGTGAGACGCGACCTGGGAACATACCTTGTGGACTTCGATTTCCGTCATCTTATCGTGCCGGGAGGCGACAACGCATGATATCCGTACGTACACGTACACCATCACCGTCATCGGGATGAAGAATGAGCCCATGGCTGAGAAGACAACGTAGCCCTCGTTTTGGTTGTAACGACACTGGTCCAGCTCGCGACGACCCGGTTCGTACCTGTGGCATTTGGGGAATGAATGAACGAGTACAAAAAACGAGGGAAACATGTTAGCTTTTAGCCCGTCTGTGAAGCGTTAGCGAGGCTTACCATCCGAGTATCGGGGGACATGTGATGGCCAATGCAAGCACCCATACGACAAGGATCATCAGCAGCGCCAACCGTTTCGAGCGTCGGCGACGGGAATAATTTAATGGTTGCGTTACGGCTAGATATCTGTGAAAGGTACAAGATTACAACAATTACCAACGGTCAGCGCTTGTGCAAAGAAACGTTTGGACGTGGAGGTGTGTGTATGCGTTTCTGAGTGGAAAAAACAGGCAATTACGTTAATTGACAGGATCACTGTAGCCAGTGCGTCATGCAACGGCTTTAATTCGTCGGTAGGAAGATACCGTAGGTTGAACTCAGCACGATAAAAAATGTATTGAGTTAATAAATTTGACAGTTATGTACACAACAAAAAATGGAACTCAAAGACTGTCGAATGATTTAAATGTTACCCATTCTCATACAACACCTACTGCGTCACGAGGAAAGATTGATGAGGAACATTTATTAACGGAAGGTGGAATGGATAATGGGTGTGCGGAAGGATATTTACCATTTTATGAACGAGTTTTATTCAATATCGCCCAATTTTTTTTCATTTTTGTTAATGTTATTTTACCGTCAATCATATTTTTCAAGAAAAAAAAAGAATTGAGCAAAATTTTTTTTATGATTTTGTATCAGAAGGTATTATATTCAAAATTTGACTTAAGAATATAAAAGTGACTTTTTTGTTTTTTATTTTTCAACCTTCTTTATCTTCTTGACATGCATGGAGTTACGAGGCCTCCATGATATTTGAGTTTTAATCATACATATTTTCAAGTAATCATACTTCGTTAGCGAATTGGAATTCGATTTCATACAGACCTCACAGAAGCTAGTTCGTCTATCATTAGACAAACCCGGCCCTCTACTGCCAACTACTTTCTGTGACACAGCAACAATTTCACAGTATTCAGTTATTCAACAATGTAAGGTCGGTGCAATGTAAAAAGGTCGTTGAATCTAACTAGAAAAGGCAGTTAAAATAGGCCTTCTAAAATAACCGCAACTGATTAACAATTGATATTGTTACTGGAGTTATTGATGCCTCTTTCTCTTTTGGCCAATGCCTATGTTGACATCTGTTGGCATGTTTTTTTTTTATTCAATTTCACTTATTGCGTCTTCCGAAAACTTTACATCCACAAAAGCTCAGTCGTGACACTAAACTTCCCAGAATAAATTTCAGCTTGCCAGCTCACGGGAAGGATGTCGCACGCACTCCAACAAGACAGGTATTATTCTGTCGCTTCCGTTCCGGAAATTTGAGCGAAAAAAGGTGACCATCGCTCTAGACTATTTTTGAACAGAAAGCAAATGAAATGTTGTACCTAATGTAAAGTGTAAAGCGACACACCAATACGACCTCGGAATTTACAGTTTTATAAAACATAAAGACAAAACTGATAATTTATTCTAAGTATGTTCTAGAAATTCAGCTTTTGTTATTTGTATTTTCATTTCAAACATTCATTCATATGTTAAACGTAACTTAAGTGGCCTTCGATCGTAAAAGCTAGACGACCCCTTCACTTACTGATTTACTAATCTATAATCCAAATAAATGATTAAACATGATTAAACAAATAAATTCGGTTTCACGGGTTTTTAGTAGCAATCAAATACAAATAATTGTGATATTTATGATAACTCTATCATCCCTTGCATTTGACCATTAGGTTCACTAGCGTCATTTAGTTACTCGTGTTGAATTAAACAGTTGAGTGGTTTCAATCACGCCGGGATAACACGCATTTCAACTGAGTAGATCTTCCGTTTCCAGGATTAAGCTTAGCCGAAACTAATAATTCTCTTCATCCCATGAACATTACGCAAACTTTTCGGGAAGTTCCATCAATCGGATGTCTTGTTTCTCAAATCGCTACAACAGAAGTTTAAGGCGCTAGAGCGATTGAATTGTTTCGTCCCGGAGGACTTCTAATGAGGGTGCAAAATTGCTCACAGGCACTCTTGTGTATATTTTGCTGCCTTCCGTATATTTAAGAAATGCGCTGAGCACATACGTGAAGTAATCCGCCTCTCGTCTTGATAAAGCGATTTTACACAGCGGATAAGCTGATTAATTAGTCTGCTGCCTGTGGCTTGTGTCTGCTGCTACTGTATTTTCGTTGCGGTTTCAGAGATTCCAAAAGCGGGGTGTATTCTAAAATACAAGGAACTGTGTTAATTCCGTACACCAAAACATTCCTCGCTCCAGCACAGGACGTGGGTGTCGCAATCATCCTACAGAGATTTAGCGGAAGGCATTTTGGTACAAGAAAGTTTTACCGTGCCACAGAATTATTTGCCGTACACTTTTGCCCCAGGTGGGAAAACAACATCCAAACTAAGTGAATTCACAGCACCGTCATCATCATTACCATTACCATTTCATTACCATGAAATTCGCCGGTGTCAACAGACCCATTCCGTTGCACAGGAGTGCACTTTTAATAGAATTAAATGTTCGATTGACCTCGTTTACGAGTGCTAAATGCAGTTTGCAAACAATTTGACCAGTCATCTCAGAAATGGCCGAGATTTTAACTCCATGGCACAATTTATCTCCTCTTATTAAAATTTTTTTGCCTGCACGATTGCTCCAAGCAAAGGTCTTTAAAATAATTGTCTCTGTGACGCATACGTTGTTGTCGCTCTGGAACGAATATCTTTTGTCGGTGGCGAAGATTTCTAGTTTAGCGCAGCATGGTCGTAAATGTGATGAGAGCGTAACGATATAACGGTTGCGATGTAAATCAATTTGTGGTATCTTTTCCATTTACAGGACGCACATTATCGCACGCTCGTTACTATCGTTAGCATCGTTGACGCTAGCTCATCTTAACTCATCCATGCAATGATGATGGTACGCTCACAGGGCACTGCGACTGATCTTGAGAAGAAACCAAGGCCGCACTGTGACGTACCGCTTCTTACATCCGATTTGCCGCGGGCACCACGAGCTCCTGCAGGCGTTGTGGTCGTACCATTCCAATGAATCCTGCTGCTACTGCATTTAACCAGCCAGAACTGGGCTGGGATGTTGAGCTCTTTTCACCTTAATTCCTGGCTCATTTCCGAGCTTCATCACATCAGCTATCAGATTGGTATTCATTCATCTTGAATGTAATGCCGGGCTGCTGCATGCTGGTGGATGGAAATTATTCATAGCCTTTCGCACCCAACTTTGGTGGTACGGTGTGTGGTGGTTTGTGCGGTGTTATATGAATGTAATTTATTCTCCACTCTGGTGGAGCTTGGGCCTGCTGTTTATTGGCAGGCTGATATCGTAGAGAATGAAGATGTTAAAAAAGGGACGCGTGCCGTAAATGCTACGGCAAATCCTTATAGCTTGCATCGAATCCCTTAAACTACATGCATAGCAGTGGGAAGTGAATTCAAAATAGTTATTCAAAACAGTGAGGCGAATATTAAGGTTTAATTAGCATACGCAATGCATGGCAATTATGCATAATCTAGAAGTTAGAACCGCAGGTTCATTACTTTTACTAGTTGAGAATTACTTGTCGCTTGCCTTCAATTTTTATAAAATCGTATGTAATTCTAATCTGTTTAAAATGTATGTTTCTGTAAGCTTTAAGTTATTTTTATGTTTCTGTCGATGATCTCTCTATACTTATCGGGGTTAATGATTTTTAATGAATGATAATGCATCTATTTAATTATAACTTTTTAATGCTAAGCGTTTTATGCTCTGGGCATAGCAGTAGACCAAATGTGTACATACAAAAGAAATTAAATTTGAACATTCAGAAAACTAACACCAAATGATCTAGGAAATTTGAGAGGTTAGGTATCAAATGTTGTTTATGAACCAACTCTAGAAGCATCTTATAAAATAATTCTACCTTCCGGTGGCGTAGTAAAATTAAGCATACAATTTTAACATTGGACTACAACATCAAATGTGGTCAAATGTATGTACTGTTAATTGCACTTATGCCTAAAAATGTATTTTCCATATCGCTGTAAAAGTTAATAAAACGCATTGATAGTTTCACCAGGATTCTAAATGCTCAGAAATCACGCAATGCTGTGTCAATGGCAAGCTTGGCATAACATTTCTATCACAACGATATCTATTCACGGACACGTTCATTTATTTATTTACTCCCAATCCCAGCATATGGTTTGGCGTAGTAATGTGTTAATGAAACATAACCGGCAACAACTCTACGATTGGAACCCTCCCACTCCCCTGACAGGCACACCTTTTGTTCCGTTCCCCAATCATTTTCTAACCAGTGCTTATGAACCTTCACACACATTAACGTCGCATCGGGTCGAACACATATCGAGAGGAAAGTAACATATAGTTTCACCAGATTACTAGGACATGTGGCCTGCGGCGTCCGTTATCGGTATTGCCAATCGCACCGATTTGAGGCGCTTAGTAGCCCAATTTTCCCAATCTCCCAGACCAGTTAGCCTCTTTGCTGATGAAGCAATTCTGTTCGAAACACAAAGAAATTCTGCAGCGGTAAGAAACCACCTAGATTGGTAGTTTCTGGTCAGGCTGGCAATCGGTGGAATCATAATGGGCTCAGCAATTTGCCAATCGGAGGGTTTATCGCTGAAGGCTGCTGGCTGCCGGCTGACGGGCTGATTGTTTGTACAGCTACCCAGTTGGTTTTATTTTACTGATATCGGTAGATATGATGTGTGTGAAAGTGTTTTTTTGTGCCCTTTTGGCCATACCTTTTTTATGGCTCATTCCACACAAACCCGTCTGGCTGGTAATGATTGGAAGATATGATTTTTTTCGCGCCTTTTAACGTTCCAAAGCTATTAACGTTGTTAGTATTGTCCCCACGTGGCCCGGGACATTTAGATAATATTAGTGTTTCTTCCAACGTGTGACAGAAATACTTCCCAAGGGTGTCACTTAACCGGAGCACCTGCCAAAGTTACTACCTATGTCAAAGGCAAACATTCTTAGAAAAACGCAATTGACACGCAAAACCCGCTACATTGTTTGCAGTCTTGTACTCACGACACGGGGAAATCCCGATGAGCTTGGTAATAATTCATAGTCCTCTAAGCAACTGAAATACACCACGTACACCAAGTGTTCGTAGCTAGTATAGCCTGGCAACCGGGGTGTCCGTATAGTAGGGGATATCAAACGTAAACGTCAAAATGCCGGGCCGCACCCATCATACAGTATGGAACCATTTTCCTACCCTACCTGCACGCGTCTCATCATATCAGCCCACGAGTGTCAAAGTCTTCTGGATTTGTTGGGTTCGTTGGAAAACACCTGGCAATGGGCAGGGTCATACGGTATGCACTAACAAGCGCACGTAAAACACCTGGTATATTCGAGCAGTTGGGTTTTTGTGCGGTGCGATAAAACTCGAAATGGCGTTGTATGGGTTGGGTGTTTTCCGCCAAATAGCGATTTACTTCGAAACCGTCCATTAGATCCGGGTGGTGTTGGAATGCACGAGATGAAAAGGTTAGATTTCCAGCCGACAGACGTAGCTACACATAAACTCACATACAACCACCCACACACATAAAGTACCTAGAAATGCTGAGAAAAGCGTACATTCAAACACGTCCTACCTCAAGTACATACCTATCTATACTAATGGCACAAAGGCTAAGAATTGATGCTGTACATAGAAGTACGTCTAATGAGATCCATATATCACACAGAATCCATCCGAGCTGCCAGGAGCCTGTAAAGAAAAAAAAGTAGGACTAAAATGAATAAAACTGATGAGGAAAAAAAACGACGCGAAACAGTGAAAAATGTTCACCGAACCACTGTGTGGGAAAATGAGCCGGCTAGCACGATCGCGGGGGAAGTCGCTAATGGCTACTACAAATGGGTGACATGTTTCTTTGGGTAGCAGGAAGGGATTTGGAGGGAGCAAGGCAAACAGTGCCTGTGTAGCGAATGCCAACAGTCTCATGCGCAACAGCTAAGGCCACGAAGAATGTTTGTCTTTAAAAGTAATATCACCTATCATGTCTTAATGATACCCGCCCATCCATCCACCATGGCACACGGCTGTTGCAGCCTGTCATGGTTGTCAAAAGGTTCGAATCAACTCGATACGGTAAAGCATCACCAACAGGGGATGAAAAGTAGCCCTACCAAGCGAAAGCATTATTATGTGAGAGACGCGAAAAGTAGTAGCAGCAAGGAGAGGCTAAAGAAAGAAAAGACAAAAAGGAAAGTAGCGAAACTTTTACCGCAGTAGTACGGAATGGTATCACTAAACGATTGCCTCGGTATGGCAAATGGGTTAAATGAAAAGGAGCAACAATGAAGGAGCAAAAAAAAGTACACTCTCCACATTGGTACGGTTGTAGTACGTGACTGCATCACCCGTAGGGCAGATTAAAAGCGGAGCGCATCAATGTAATGGCTGGATTTTTTTTTGTAGCCCACGGCCGTATCCGTCCGTCTCGTTTCGCAACCTTGTGTTTGGTTAATCCCGAGTTGGTACAAATTTAATAGCACCTTTTGGGGTGACACATTCGAGGGTGGCATAGGGTGGTAGGGATGTAATTTAGCACCGGAATGCACTTATGTGCACTCGACCGGGGCACTCACTTTTCCAGCGACGGGAATTAGCGGTTTTATAATTGGAAGAAATTGAAATTGGTCCTCAGTAAATTAAACAAATCGAGCCATCAGGTGCGGGTGTGCTTAAGCGACTTACCAAACTGTCCCGGAATGTAGTAATAAGGATAGTACAGAAAGATTTGGTCTAAAACTTAGATGCTCGATTTAGGAAAATAATGGAACTTTGATGTTTTGCTTTTCACTGGCACGTTCCAAGTTAAAAGACTCTGACCTTCCCGTTTTTGACTTTTTGGGGAAACGAATGATTTTATAGACGTTCCAAAGTGAAAGAATGAAGAACATACCATCTAACCGCTTTTAACCGTGTCTAACCGCTTTTTTTTGTGATAGCTTCTCGTCGCGACCGAACCGATGCTTCGTCGGCCGGTTCCAAAATGTTTTGAAATGTCCCTTACATGTTTATGTCAGTGCAAAATGGTTGCTTAAATTAATGATCCCGTAAAACATCTGCACTGAATACGCTCGATTGGGGTGGTTCTAGTGTGGCAACCAACAGTGGCAGAACAGGAAAAAGAAATAAAAGCAATAGCACTGCTAGGCTGTATAATCCAGTTTACGACGGTCATTCCGCAGACGTTGGTCGAGCTGGAAGACACAGGGTGTCCAATACGCATCTCGGTTGTTTGGGGTGTCGAAGCTCTCTTGTAAAATCACAACGCGTACGATAAAAGCAAAACCACCCAACACGATACATCTATTAAATGGATCACACAATGTTGAAGTTGATAGTGATTTCACAATGAGGGTAAATCCGGCGCCTGACTAACTTGACGAAATCAGAGTCAAGATTTACGCATGAGTAAATCCGCAATCGTTTCATATGATTTAATTCACCAAAGAGATTAAATACTCTGTCAACAACCATAAAAAGAGTGCTTCCTTTTGATTTTGTTTTGTTCTTTTGAGAAAAGGAATTAAGGGATTGAAAAATTTGAAAAAAAAAAAACCCTGCACATGAATGAAAATTCTTGAGTTAGACGGGAAAGGCTGTTTACTGTTCATTTTGTGAAGCCCTTCATGATCAGTGCGAACGATAAAACTGTCGGAAAATATAGCACGATTTGACAGCGTCGTAAATTTAGAAAAAGTACCGTATATCAATTTATCAACTTCACCATTCCTTCAACGATGCGGGAAGAAGGGATCACCAAGATGTCTCTGCCATGCTCTTCAATGCATAGTGAACTTAGGGGGACAGTGGTAGTAACCAGAAACAATATAACTCATCCATCGTTTGGTGCCCAATCTTCAAGCACGCTTCCCAACCCCGGAACCGTGTACCATGACGGGACAGGATTGCAAATAGAAATTTGGCTCCATGTCCCCGCCAGTGTTGAACGAGCAGAATGTTTGGAAAGTGTGCCGAGTTTATTGTTATTATTTACCTTTTTTTTGCTTCATAAACTCTGCTCCCGGATTGCGAAGTTTACAGACGCCAGCGATGCTGTTTAACCGGTGGGATAGAAAATGGTTGCCCCTTTCTTGCCAAAAACGATCCAGCGAAACTTGCGAACGTCAACGACATTCGGTAAAGCAATCAAGGTCACATTGATTGTGAGCTGTACAGGCTTGGGAACTGGATGGGATCAGAATTGAGGAAAAACTTTCAAATGAACCTGACAACTTTTTCCATCTAGTGTGGTCACAATACGTCCGATCAGTCCGTGCTCGAAAAGGTAAAGACGGTCACAAGCGAGTGATTTGTACCAGCTGGGAGATATGGATGAATGCGAGTGCGTATAAGTGTTTGTGCACCATAAGCGTTTTGTTGTTGCTTGTTTACACGTGTATCATATCGAATGTTTACCAATCGATTCCATACGTACAATAATCGAACGTACGAAACGATTTGTATCTGATGGCAGCTGCACCGATCGAACTAAACGCATTTACGGTGGAAGGTTGGTAGAGCGCGGGTGGAAATGACACTTGACCATCAATTGCAAATTCGTTCGCAACGTAAACAAACAAATTACAGTTTTCGAAGCCGCGTGGTATTCGCTTTCCTACTTACCCATTAGATGAACGGCGACGGCTGGTGGCATGACGAAAATGCCGACGAGCCAATCGGCCACGGCCAGGCTCATGACGAAGCAGTTGGTAACGGTGCGTAGACGGCGTGTCGTTATCACTGACAGTATGACAAGCGTGTTACCGATCACAGTCACTACGATTAGCAGACAGAAGAGTATCACAACGACACAGTCCTGCCAGTTGGCGATGAGAAAGTGTTCATCCATCGCTTTCGGCATCTCAAGCTGGCGGGCGGTCGGATCGACGTTACCAACACCGGTCACACCGGTGGAGAGCAGATCCACCAACAGTGTCGCTGTGGTGGTGGTGGTGGTGCCGCTGCTCCCGAAGAAGACACTTCCTTCCGTGACACCTGGTCTCGTGCCGAGAACGGATGCCAGATGGACCGTGGGATTGATAATGTTGACTGTCGTGATCGTCGCAGCCGCCAGGGGATCGTACATCGATCGACCATCGTCTAGCGCTGGATCGTACGCACGTCCGCTACCGGCTTCCACCAGCTCACTGACGTTAGCTGACATAGCCGCTAGCGTACGGCTTCGGCTGCCGTCCACATGGGATGCGGCACTGCCAATTCTGGCAGCACTGGCCGCTAGGCTTGGGACGCTTCGGGACCGCGTCGTGAGATCGAGCAGATCGGTCAGATTGAAGGTTGACGTAGGGACAGCTTCCATGCGGTTGAGAGTCGTCACAAATCGACCGGTTGCGTCCGTCACTGTGGTCGATAATGCTGTTACCGTTGCTAGGTGCAATGGTATTGGTGCGAAAGGTTTCGTGCACGATTGTCGTTTACTATCTCGATCGTCTAACGATTTCACGCGACTCATTCTTTATGGAGTGTGTGAAGATGACGGTGGGGATGATAGTAGTTGTGGGAACGGATCGTCATCATTATCATCATCATGATCAGCGGCTCTCGAAAAAGAAAGGTTAAGCCAATAAATCTGATTGCCACTTGCTCGTTCCACGGCAACGTATGTGGTGCACTGGAATAGAAGATATAATAGAGCTGATGAGTGATGGTGCGAGTTAGAATTCGACAGCTTACATGTTGGAACAGTTAATGTCTTAGTATATGCAGGGCTGCACAGTCAGTAACCAGAGATGGGTTAAAAACTTAAATAAATGGCAAGAAAAACAAAATGTGTGTACTATGGCCAGGGAATGTGTTCACAATTTCACCATTCTCCATGATCATACTTGTGCGATATTTGAATTATTCATCCAGTGGCAGATCACAAGGGCTTTCCTTTTATTTCGGGTAACTTGAAAAATCATGTTAAAATGCTTAACTCGTATACAATATTTCTAAATGGAATCTAAATATTTTATATAAATATGCTTATCAATATTAAAAGTTTATGGAATGCTTAAAACATAAAATTTATAAAATAGAACTTTTTTCTATTCAACATACAAATTTAATTTTCGTGCCATTAATCCTAATTCCAACAAATTATTTCTTTTTGGCATTTAATTGCAAAAGCTTAACATTATTAAAAATAATAATACACCAAATGAGAGGATTAAGCTCGTTTTTTTTAAATTAAATTTAATTTAATTCACAATTTAAATAATGGCACAATAACGTGCCAGAGTATCACCATGTAACTAACTAGATGAAAAAGTAACCGGATAGCGAAAAAACAACTGCGAAGTAAAAAAAAAATTGGAAGTTTTTCTGTATTCTTTTTTTGGCTTCACATGCAGATTCTGTTGCTACAAGCAATAACCTGGCAATTTATCGGCACGTAATTAACTAGATGCAGAACACCTTGGATCCGAGATGGATAATTTTGGACTGAAAGTTAATAACACTTTGTGGACGCAAGACGATCATGTGTGGGATAGTTTGCTCCAACATTGTAGAGAAACGCATATTCGTTGAGCGTGGAATTTATACCTTCCCATTCAAGAAACCGCTTTGAGAATTTGTGAAGCAAATCTACGAACGGGGTAATAGTTAATATTCGATACGAAATTTAGAAACTTATTTTAATAAAATAATATTAACATTTTATTTGTTTTAGCTGTGGCTATTTATAACCATGACTTTATATAATCTGTAAAGTGAAGGGATAAAAGTGCACTCGATAATATTGTTACAAATAGTTAAAAATTGGCAAATACACGATACTTGACTAGCGTGACGAGAAATAAATATTACTATATGTCCTTTCATCCTTTTATGCTTAGCTAAAATACAAAGAGCGCCAACAAAAATACACGTAGTCCCAAAGTCGACGATGAAAGAACGTTGGATGCAGATTAATGTAACGTGCTCAAGATTATGCGAACCTTTTCGTGGATGTGGTAGTTGCAGTTGATCAGAAGTCTAACTTTTTTCATCAATTCTTTGTCCGAAATCTCATCCGTCGAGCTGTCAGCCGCTCGCACTTGTTCGAGCGTTTGGTTAATAAATGGCGCCAAACTTCCGGCATGCTGTAACTTTTACACAACTGGGAGGATTAAATGTTACCTTTCATGAACCTGTCCGACAGTCTTGGCGAGTGGTGGTGTACTTTCGTGAAAGTTTTGATCTGCACAGAGTTGGTGGTGGAAGTGCCAAACACGCAAATCTTGAAACGATTAGGTGGTTGGTGATGTAGTTCTTTGTGCGCATGGTGTTGAAAAGAATTCGAACCCTCGATTTGAACACCCAAATTGTGTGATTGCAGCCTACCGTGATTAGTTTCGTCGGGCGCAACCGCCTACTAAGGAAAAGGAAATGGTATGGTTCCATATTGAATATCTGCATCTGTTTTTTGCCCAGCGCTGCCTCAGGTTCGCAATAAATACCCTTTTTCCAGAAACGATGAGAAAGAGAGAGAGCATCATGTGTTGTAGCACGTACCAGTAAAATGAAATCGTTTCGACCCAAAGAGACGCATGGAACAAACTTCCAATCTCAGTTACCATAGCTTACGAGTGCTCGGGCAGTGTAATCCGCTTGAATAAATATCATTTTCCAGGCAGATACTCACCGACCTCCCTGCTTTTTTAAAATAAAAAAAGGTCAGATTCAGGCGGCTTTGCATGAAAACGAATGATTCAGTGGTGGTCCGTTGAGGGATCCCATAAGAGGTCACACACAAAGCCGGTTCAGATTGCAATCCCGCAGAGCACCCGTAGGGACTAGGGCGATTGGGCTTCTTTTAAAGGATGTACACCGCACACTATCAGGTACGGTGCAGTTTGGGGTTGAAGATGTGTCCAATCTTCAACGGGCCACCCGGTTTATAAAACGATTGTTTTGCTTCGATCGTGTACCGATGAATCGGGAAGCATACGGTTAAAAGATTTGCATAATTGTGGCGCCCCATACAAAGAAATCGCTTTATTTTGATTCGTTGGCACTTGTACTTTAAAGTTCAATAAAATCGATAGAATCACGTAAAAAGTGTACCTAATGTTATATACCTAACAACTTCGTAAATATATCAATTGAAGATGAAATTGAATCTACACAACAGTTCAAAGAAACAGCTGGTAAGGTCATTCCAAGTATGCAGTGAAATATTGTCATGCACGATACACTAAATTCCACTGGATTTTACTTCATACAAAAACTTTTCTGGTAAAACTGATATAATCCCCACTAATCTCAAGACATGCTTATTTTTCCTCAAGTCATATCCGCTATCATCCGATGTATTCGATCCGATATTTTCCGCTTTTCCCATTAACGGCGAGACGTTACGTTTGTAGTCATACATTCCGTGCCGTACTATCAGCTACTCTCGAACGTATGCGGATAAGGAGCGCTGTGCCACACGTACTTGTGTAGATTGACGCGGGTTCCGTATCGAATGTAAAGTAGACAAGCACGCTCTTTCTCGATACGCTCGATCTGACTGGTCCTTACACTAACGATTTCTGCTTGCACGAAAGAATTTACACACTGGAAACTCAATCACGAAACTTATGCTGCGCGAAAGGTTTGCTGGTTTCTGACAGCCCAGAGTTATTTTATAGAATTTTACCTCTTCTCCATGTTGTTACTTATTACCAATTCTATCACCTCCAAGTTTTTGCAAGCAAAGTACGCTGAGGTTGTTGGAGCATTTATGTTCGCGTAGGCTTTCATGCGATCCCTTCATAACGAAACTAAGGTAACATTAAATTTTTTGCAATCGGTAGCAAAACGTGGGAAGAAAAAAAAGTATACCTGTATACTGATATTCTGGGTTGTTAAATGCATCGGTAGGTTGTGTTCGCCAACTAGTTCTGTCACGTACAAATTGCAAATAAGGTTGTGATAGTTTGTAGAGAGTGTTAAATATATTATGTGGCTAGATACTAAACTAAAACCGGCATTGAATATATATTTGAGTTTATTGAAATTAAATTTTACTGGATTTTACTTCATACAAAAACTTTTGTGGTTAAACTGATATAATCCCCACTAATCTCAAGACATGCTTTTTTTTTCCTCAAGTCATATAAACCATCAACTTTATAAACCATCAACAAACAAAAAGGGTTATTTTAGTTTTCTTCATGTTGCTTCATGTTGCTTTTCATATCAGCAATGAAGTTTACATAAAAGGTACTTTTAAAAGCAGGTGTATTGATATTACTAAAAAAGCCTGTAAAACACACGGCCCTTTATATGTTGTGTACTTTTTGCTTTTATATATGTATATATATATATATATATATATATATATATATATATATATATATATATATATATATATATATATATATAAATAGATTTTAATGAGTTTTGATTGTTTTATTAAAGCGCCACTAAACCTAACAAATCAATGTTCAGGAGCACAAGCTAGAAGTGATTTTGTTTTTGTTGTTAGTATTGTAAGAAATCTCGGATTCTGAGAGCTACTTAATTATTTATTATTTATTACCCGTATTTGTCGCACCAGCCTGGTCTACACATATTGGTTAAATTAATACTGAGCCTAACCTTATCTGAAAATAAACTAAACAAAACGGCAACGAAGGCGTTCGTTGAATGCAGCTGTAGACAAATTGAAATAAAAACTGTACAGTGCTACATTTCATTCACGGCACATTACCTGCTGTGTATTGCTTATAGACTAAGTTGGAAAAATGTACTTACAGGTCTCATTGACGTAAACATATTTATAGCTGCAAGCAGCACGGGGGAGTCTATTTCTCCTTGCAGCAGCCGGAATACGAGGAAGGACTCGTAACGTAAAACGTGTAAATTGAAACACTTTGATAAAATCTGTTTTTTGTGATATCATTAGAAAGCGTGTTATACCAACCGAAGAGGTTAAAAGATTGTCAACATTTTAAACAGTAATCCTAAAGCTGCCAAAAAATAAGCTCTTACGATAAAGCATCGGTATAAGCTTCTACGCCTTTAGCAAAAATTTAATTATTTATCGCACTAGTTCGCTGCTATTCCAATCATCTCATCTTTCTTTCTACGAAATTCTGAGAAATTCTACTGATGAGATAAAAACAACCATTGTACCCGTTTTGAGGCTAAATGCCGGACAGTTGTACAGCTTTTTGTTGATGTGAAAATGGTTTCAAACCTGAAACCGTGGATGAATGAAAAATTACAGACGACATGTTTGTCCTTCTCGGAAGACGGCTACGCCAACGAACTAGACCAGACTTTGTAGTTTAGGAATTCTAGGTTCATATCATGCGTTCTACCCATACATTGCCTTAACGCCAAAGGCAACGCTATGAAAAACAACAATCAAAATGAAATAAAATAAGCAATTCGAATGTATACAGTTCAGCGAAAGCTCTCTTTTTTGTATGGTACCGGTTGCTTTACAATGCTCGAATGAAATTATGTCGGCCACGCATATTTATACCCTTCATTGCCCCAGTCCATACCACCGGAAAAAGGTACCGAAAGTGTCGGTACTGTACGAACAAGAGTGAAAAAAATAAACCACTCATCTAACAATAATATCGCTCTTTCACTCACAATGCTGCACGCATATCGGGACGCTGGATTGAATTTAATTTTCATTGTATCCCATTTTACTTGAATGAAATTAAGCCGATGCCGCTCGTTCATCGTCCCAAGTACAAAATAGTATGCATATTGCACGACTACGACGCACATATTCGACGTATGTTTGCTTGTGTGTGGTTTTACACCGAAACGGTATGCATGCGTAAATGAGGGAAAACGAATTAATTGCCCATTCTCGATACAAACAAGCTAAAACGATCATCCCGCGTGGGAATATTCGCTATGCAACATTTTAGTAGATTATTTTCAAATTTTCCACCACCCAGCGGCGATAAACCTGACGAGGCAGGGTTCGGCATGATACCGGTAGCGAAATGATGGTCCCATTGTTTGAATATTGATGCCATTAGCATCGTTCCGATTGGCTAAGCGATAGAACGATGGTGCATGCAGTACAATGAACGAAATGAAACAGCCAACAGTCAAAAGTGAACGTACGAGAAGCATTTCACGGTTTTAGTTGATGCTGTTTGTAGCTGACTGCTCGAAACACATGTTGGATGCATGACGCGAACTATAAGATGCGGGAAAATGGGATTTTAAACATACCGAGTAATAAACAGACATAATTGAAAGCTTTTGAAAGCAAATTTTCATAACTTTCTAACACATTACTATTTTTCATATTTTGTAAGGCAGTGTGGAGTGAAAAACATTCTCAGCAAATGTGTGTTTTCACACGTTAGCTGCCTTAGTAATTTCTTCTTATCTTCCCGTAAGTTTTCCGAATTACTTTATAGAAAGCTTTGGTTCTTATTCGTCACATTTTCTATACTAATGACAGTAGTATTTTATACATAGAAACAAAATGGAAATAATTTATACTATTACTCTGATAAGAACAAAATCAGCAATCAATTTTTCCCTCCCCCTAAAGGTCTCCTTGTGTGTTGATCTACCACTGTGTTGTAGGCACGTATCCTCACTAAGTTGGAGTTGAGTTTATTCATCAAGACCAACATGACTTTCAAGAACTCTTTAAATTAATAATACTTTATACTAATACTTTAAAATATTATTCATCAACTTAAAAGCAGAACCAAATTTTGAACTAACGAACAATAATGACAACCTTTTTTAAGAGAAATATCCATTAAGCGACAATTTTTTTTAAACACTGATTTTGATTCACCAGATGTAACCGTAACTTAACCATAGTGCACCACTGGCACGTGGGTAGCCCGGTGCGTTCGTTAATTAGACACGGTAAACACTTCCTTCTAGATAATGTAACTCATAGATGCTTCCTGCTAAGGCATTTCTACTCTCGCGAGAGGTCTCACTCAATGTCATGCAGTGTTTTGCATTCTGCAATGATTCCATGAGCTGCCTGTTGACAGGACGCTTGCACATACACCCTCTGTTTGTGTTGCACCCTGATAGTTGTGGTTAGGACGAAAAGTTTAGCACGTGCTATTATGGTTTGGCTTGGGACAAAGTACACACATACATACACATTCACCCCCTTTCAGCGTTAGACGCTTCCATGCTTCTAACAATGCCAACGTCAAACATCCGGTGTGCGGCTGTGTGAACCGATGGCAAGCAAGTAAAATTGCAGACATCATTAAAATTTAGCATCCTCAGCCAGGAGCGCTCTGTGCGGTAGAAGGATGTAAAAAAACGAAATAAATCCGTCGAGGATAGTCGCTACCGCTCCTCCAACACCACTATCAGGACACTAGGTGATTGAGTAAGTGTGGTCGAAAGAAGCAACACGCAAAGTGTAATCCCGAACGGAATCCTTAAGATCAAACCACATATGTGCTGGACTGTGGGTGGTGTGTGATCGCAAAGGTTGCATTTGGGATGACTATCCTAGGGTATGGGGTCTCAAGATTTATTCGCCTTGCAGCACGTCTCGTGCTCGTTTATGTCAGTGGCACGCAGTCATTCCAGCGGAAGTTTTATACCAAACCGTTCCTGGTGTCTTTATTGTGTTCCGGAGTAACAAAGTTAAGAGGCAACTGAATCCTGCGAAAACACGTCACGTGTAGTGCTGACTTTTGATCATCGAAACCGAAAGGGGCCCATTAATCTTGTCGTATCAAACGGTCTTCGTACGGCTATGGTGTAATGGAGGGTTGTTAGCGAATAAATACTTACGCAATCCTGCTTTGTATATTTCAGTTTTGCATTTTTGGTTTTCCAGCTTTCCTATATTTTGTATTCCCATTTACACTCATACCGTATAAGATGTATGAGTATAAAAAGAATGAATAACATGAAATGGAATACTGTGTGTGATTGTGCTAAAGTTGTCTGCATCTATTCTCGTAGCAGTTTCCCCTCTTCCTGATAAGATACTTCTGTACATGGCCAGCAAACTTAAGATAACGTCTAAACCAACTCCCTAGGTGGTGCCTTTCCTAAGAACGTTTTGTTTCGTGTAGCCTCAATATAATAGTTCACAGGGTGTTTGTGCAAAGTAAACATAAATTAACGTGATGAATAGTTTTGCCCTCGGCATAACCATGCGGAGCCAGGCATTTCTGCTGGGGCAAAATCGTTCGTAGGAGGTAACCAGTTAATTACTATTTAGTGTCATGCCGAGCCTTAGTGCCACGGGGTCAATTAATGTTCAACTCGAATCGGAGTTCTTTTCACGGACGACGAGCGCCTAGCCACCTACCAAACCCGAAAATAGTTGCGGGTTCCTTAAAGTGTAATTTGTGTTTATTTATTCGTTCAAACTGCTTACTCAAAGGAACCTCTCAAAGTATGAAAAAGATAACTCAAAAAATGATAACGATGCAATTGGGCATTGAGTTTCATAAAGAAATGGGAGGAAAGGATTCGATTTAACGAAAGTTTAACACCATGATTACGTTTCAGAACACTATTCGAGAGTCCCTTTTAATAAAACTGCGAACTCATCCTCCGGAGATGATAATAAATTAGAATTATCAAATTACAACCCTAACGCTTAGTTTGCGAAAATGCCATGACATGTCTTAAGTTTGGGTGTGCGCTTGTTTTTTTTTATCTTCTGAGGTAGTGGCGAGTGGATGATATTTTGATGGATTGTCGTTTTTTTGTGGACGGAGAAACACTACTCACAAATGATGATTGCATTGGAACTGTTTGAAAACAACTCGCTAAACAGAATGAAAATAATTTTAAAATAATTCTAAGAAATTCAAATTCCATATCTTTTGCTGTAATATTGATCGAAAAACGATTGACTTTTGTTTGAAGAAGAAGCGTTTTTCCTTTGAAATATATCTGCAGTTGTTCATGACAAACAAGGAAAAAAAAAACTTTCAAATAACTTTAAATTCTCAAATGAATTTTTGATCTTAAAGAGAGAACACAATTTACCATAATATAGAAATGTAGCTATAGTGAAACGATGCATTTAACCAGAAATTTATTTATTTGTCATTATATTAAAGACCATCATAGAAATACAGTAGTAATGGTGCAATTGAAGATAGAGCTACAACAAAAACGATTTCATATCCAGCGTAGCGAAATAATATCACTTAAAATTGTTTTTACATATTGGATTTAGCATTATTTGAACGTCACGAAAACATTCCAATTAATAACAACGAACTCAACGAGCCATTGCTTTTCACTCATTCTTAAACCCGTGTTGTCGAATCAATTAAGCTTTAGCACTTACCACCAAATGCTGTCTGTTGGTTCATGTGTGCCTGTGCTTGTATGGAAGTGAGATTTACTTTCCCAAAAACGACTCCCTTCAATGGATGACCCGTTCAGGGGGAAGGCGTAATCGGTTTCTCGCGTGAATTAGTACGCCAATTGATGCTTTCGAAGCGATAACGTACAAGTTGATTGCACGGCAACGCGTGACGTCGGAAAATTGTTGCCGATGTCACTAATGTGACTTGTTTCCTCGTTTGTTTTTTTCACTATTGCTGTACATTGTGCCTGGCGGCAGATAACGGAGAATCGTATATCGTCGAGGACACCTTTTAAGGAAGTGGCACAGCCATTTAGGAGCCGTGGCAAACATTTACTCATACACACACTCGCAGTGAGCTCTAAACGGTACACAGAAAACACTGACGCACTTTGCGCGTTCGAAAAAGGCCACCAGCGTAGCGCAACTTGATATTGGTGCGTGTATTAGGTAACGTTTGATTGACGCCCGGCAAAGGGAAGGGGTACCCTCCCATTGTGCATGGAGGGTAGTGAAAGGTCGAATAAGGGGGATGTCATGCGGACGATGTAAGGCAGCTACTTCTGCACCATGCTGCCGTCCGACACAATGTCTCATTTTAAATGATTTATTTAAGCACTCATCTATTCAACTAATTTCACGTGCTTTCGCACTACAACGAGGACTTTGGAAAATTCGTAGCTAAATGTCTGCATACAAGCTCCCCTCCCATTGAGGCGGTGCTTAACTAACGGAATTGTAGTCAGGGGTAGCGATGAAATTCAGCAGGTCCTTGCTGAAAACAGGACGCCATGATGGCGCCACTGTCGCTGGCGGATTGGGTTGCATAAAATTGAAAAGCTGATTTGATTAACCGAAGCAATTAGTGCACCGGTTTTGGTCCCCCAGTTTGCGAACTGAAGCGCGAAAGAGCGTGCTCGCGCCGAGCAGCGTACCAACGTTCAATTTATTACTCTGTCAAAGCAATGGCTCGCGGAACCCGATACAGTAGAGCGACAGTTTTGCCACGGAACCAACGCAACTGATGCCAAACATCGCGGGATTGCAACTCCTCTCTTTGGATATCGAGGAGTATATCTAGTGGTCTCGTGTGGCGTCAGAGTGTTGTTATTTGTTTAAGTTATTTTTTTTAATTGATGTCCATCCTAGAGGCTGTCACACAGGTTCGTCACAAAGTCAATGAAGAATGCATGACAAGCTGATGATTGCTATTTGCTTATACGCTACCATGGTGGCGCGACCGCGTGGCATACTTCCACGTGCAGGTCGGAGTCGAGCAGAACAAAGGCGTTTAAAGGGTTCCTGATACGGATGTCTAAAATAGGGGAGGAGAAAGGACCAAACCGAGAGAGAGAGAGGGAGAGGGAGAGAGAAGGCTAGAAAAGCATGTGGTTTGGTGCTGTTACAAAGCTTGCGGTTTACTTTCGTTGCCAGAGGATATACAGTGGAGATGATTAAGATAGAATTTTATGCCAGGGTGTTGTCAACAGATTCCTCAACAAACATACACACAAACACATTTATCCTACAGTATACCAACGGTTTATAATCATTGAATGTGTGTGTGTGTGTGTGTGTGTGTATTTGAGGTTAAATGTGTGTATCGCTAGTAGACTTGCAATTTAAAAGCTTGTTTTTCCCCTTGAACCACTGGTGTTCGAAATCAACTTCCGATGTGTGTTGAGTCAACATTATCCCAGCTTGTGCAATAATTCTTTATCTATAGCAGATTGAAAAGCAAGAAGAGAATGGATGTTTTCTGGTACTCCACCTCTGTGGGTGATGCTGTGGTTGCGTGTGGTTATTACTGTTGACGATATTGTTCATGCAGGACAATGCGGTTGTTCATGCTGCTCCAAGTGTCTGTGTTTGCGTATTGTTTCTCCTTTTTTCCAACTTTACTCTCGCATATGTGCCCCAACAAATTTCTCTGATGTGTAGATTTTCTTTACTTCCTGATGAACCTTGTTGTAGCTGAAATAGCGCTAGCAGTTCCACTAAACCGACCAACGATCCATTGGTTCGACTACCGAGATCTGCCTGGGGGTTTCCTTTCATTCACCACTTTCTTCAACGACGATGTGCTGTATCGTTCAGTACTTTGCATGGATGCATGATTGCTTTGAACTGAAGCAGATGATGAGGATGAGCGGTGACCGTGACAAGATGTAGTCGGTTGATTAGATTAAACAAAAAATGAGATTATTCGATTGCGCACTTTTCTTTATTTGGTCGCTTTTTTCCGCACAAGGCAACGGTACAAAATTTGCATCCGGCTCCGTCAGTGAGAAGGAGCTTGAACCAAAGAAGAGGGAAAGAGCAAAAGTTTGAGCATTCAGACCAGATACAAGCGTAACTTAATTAAACCATTGTTCGCGTTGTTGCTTTTTTTGCTTTATAGCCTATTAGCCACAATCGACTGCTCTAGTGGTGTCCTATGAAAGCGGTTGGTGGTAGCATTCGACAATACTGGTAAACGAACAGCACCACACAGGAGATGGACGGTCGTTTAATGTCTCGCGCTTCATCAAATCTTTCAGCGGCAATTCAGATTGACTATTCCGATGGCCCAACAATGTAAGAGCAGCTACAAAGGCTTCAGCAAATATGTGGCTGGACATTAAATGAGATAATGCTTTCGGTCCTCTGCTTTGTGCAACAGCTGACACAGTGCTGCAAAATTCGTGCGACCTGTTATCAATTTAGGCGGTTATGAACGGGCACGGAACACGAGCTGAATTTTAAAATATATCGGTAAGCTCTAAAACCATACGACATCCTCTCCATTCTCTTCCTGCTCCTTTTCCAATCACAGCATTATGCAGCGTTGTGCGTGAGCGTTTTCAGAAGAAAAGCAAATCCTTTTTCTCAAAGGAAATGGAAATATAGCACAATAATGGGAAACGAATACTCGCCGAATGGGATGACCTATTAAGGGAAAGGAAGCAAGAGGACAGCAAATGTTCTTGGATTTTGCAGGCTCGAAAGAAAGGCTCGGTACTCGGATTGGCTGAACTGATAGCAAAATCAAATAGTACAACAGATGCTAACCGGAAAAGGGGGCCAGTCGAGAAGATAAAAATTACCATTTTATTCTTGCCATCCTTTGGTGTGCTGCTGTGAATGTAATTTAAAAAGTAAGTTTTTTTCGTGGCTGTCGTAAGGCGTGTTTTGGAACAGAGAATCCCCATCATTTGCTGCGTGAACTCTTACTCCGACCGTTCTGTCACCTCAGGTTAGGATATTACTTTGTGTGAACCGCACTCCTAGGTTAGGCGTTATTATGTTGGCGTTGGTTGTAACGAGGCAAGTATTTTTATCAGTACATACAGGAACGTCGCATCAAACTTATTCATTACCATGGTTTTTAATTAGAATCACTTTCAATGAGCATCCCCTTCCTCCCGGGTACCAGCGCAGCACGACTTTTAATTTATGTTAATGATCAAATTTTGGCTATTCCTTTGATCCAGTTCAGCAATTAGCAGTGAGGTTTAGAGCGCGCGCGCGAGAGAGAGAGAGATATAGACAGACGATGGGAGGTGGGAATTAAGAAAGCTTAATCATTTTGCACTAGTGTCGTGTTGGTTTTTTTCCTCATTTTTATTATTCTTGCTAAATTTCGATGACAACACGCGACATCCAATCTTGGCTCGAAAATATTTAAACGTTGTATACGCAGGCGATAAAACGAAGATCACCACCAGCACCCAGGAACCATTCCTGGGAAAACAAATTATTCCGCCCTGAAATCCTCGAAGCTAATTAAAGAAAAGCTGTTGTTTTAAGCTGAACCTGTATCACTTCTGCTACGAACGTGGTATTAAATGGTAGCTGCATTGTTGATAAAGTAAAATAGCCAAGATAATCAGTTCGTCGAAAATCGACAAAAGAGATTGAATTGGCTGAATCTGTGCAGATCAAGCGTTTGAACAGTAACGGATGGAAATGATGCTTTTTTATTCTAACAACTTATAAATAATTATGTTGTGGCCGTTTTTATGCAATATAAAAGAACTTACGTTAAACATGGATCTAGATTTACACGGTGTTCCTTACAATACTGCAACAAATTTAATAATTCTTTACCATGCGTTTAACTGAACAATCTTCCTATGTTTTTTTCTACTAATTAAGATTTAATAATTTTTTTGCTCTTTCTAGTGATTTCTTGAATTGCAACCTCAATTTATAATTTGAAACTTTTAACATGCTTTTGAAGAAACTGATATTGAAGAAAATCTTTAATATGCTCCCAATGAACCTGCTTGTTGGTTGAGTAAACATGTTGGGCTCCAACATAAAAAAATACAAAAGGTCCCACTGGGTTTTGCATGCTAATCAATTTTTTTAAATCGATTAAACGTTACTTAATCATTTAAAATCTATTTTTAAGCAAATGTAAGTGTATCTGTTTAATTATAAGCCATTAACCATACCGTATTTTGCAAAACCAATACAACTTCATACTTAATTGATTAAATAAAAGCATGCGTTCATCAACATATTCCACTCAGTGCTGTAATTAATGCACTTACACACTTACCAAAATTGTTCACTTGAGGCTGGCAGATGTGAGATTTAGATCGATAGCACTAGAAACTTTTGCAAAGGCCATATGCGACACATTTTTTCCCTTAATACAAGCATCGACTTGAGATGAAATGAGTAGATTCTAGCAGAAGTTTTGAAGAACTTTGCTAATTTGACCCAGTATAGCCTAAAACATTCGTTGAATGGTTTCAATAATGGGATTTTTTGGCCTTCCGGTTACTAAGCACACTATTCCTGACACACTGTTGCTGATGCCGTTTCAACTTAGAAGATTTTAATATCACGAGTATAAGTGAGTTTGATATGATCGCCGGTGATCATTGATAAGGTAAAGAACTGAGTAAAAGGTATGCTTAGTTGGGGAATAGAAATTCATTCACAATAGCACACAAACACACACACATGCTTAATAGCAAATTACCGAGCACATCGATGTAGTCATTAGTGCGATTGAACACGCGCACTGCCGGATGATCCGAAACGGCTGGCGTCTTGTTTGTTTATTGATCTACACCCATCATCGACCGAGCGCGTCTAGCGTTTGGCTTTATCGCCGTTCCGTCTGCCCTTCGTCACACTTAATCACCGCAGCACCGCACTTACAACCTCTCAAACCCTAATATTACCCAGTGTAGTAGTGGGATAGCTCTTAAAGATTCGCACCTTTTTGCCTGTTGTGGCTGTGTGTATTGTTGTTCTGTTTGACTTATGAGCGAATCGTTGTCACACGCAGTTCCACATACGCACGGGTGGATCTTACCGGTCAGGTTGGTTCTGGATGGATGCACGTTTACAGCAACACACACACATACACACACTCACACATACACACACACACACAAGAGCGGGCGGAGAATTATCTCGTTGGCCTAAGGGCAACCTATCACTCAAAATGCCAACATCCACATCCGTTCATTTGAAAACTCTATCCGCGGGAAGACCGTCAACGTCTAGCAGCGAAATGATGCAAAACCAGACGTCACCCGACGAACTGGAGTCAATGCAGCAGGGTTGCCCTTTTCGAACCGCACATGAAACTGCTGTTTGCTTGCACATGAAACCAGTGAATCGGACTAGCGTTCGGTAAGAACTGAACACGCTGGGCTGCCTGCTGCTTGGAACGGATATTTACGGTGTACGCTACAGATACGGACAGGCCAGCGTTCGCTCGTGTACGCACCATTCGGCAGCCGAGATCGGTGTGTTGCGAGAGCCGATCGCTGGTCGTACGGTTCCGATGCGACCGCGGTGCTTGGCGCCCGAGCTTCCGAGGAGAGAACGTAACATCTTCTCCGCAGAATCGCGTGCAAGTATAGCGAGCAACAGCGTGTCGTCGGGATGATTTGGCGTGCCTCAAGGTCTCGGAGGTTAGGTTCGGTTGGTTGTACTGCAATAACAAAAAGGGTAGCCATCCTTTCGCTTGGCACAATTTTCCACCTTTGTTTTGTGTTGATGTTTAGCAGGCTACATCCGGTTATAGGGTACATTCGCTCTTTGTATTTCTCGTGTTGAATAACGTATGGGGAAAGATGTACAGAACGATCATGGGAAGGTGTGCTCATTAAATAGGTGTGGAATGTTAAATTAAAGCTTTTTATAGTATTTCAAATTATTCCATACTTATTTTATGAATATTCTTGAAGAGTATAAGTATATTCGTAACGACATTCATGCGCTCATCATGCCTCTTAATGCCCTGTCAATTAGAATAAATACAGAGTATTGTTGGATTTGATTTTATATTTTGTTGGAATTCTTTGTCACGAACACGTTGTGCAAACACACAAGACATTCGATTTGAATCTCACAATTTTGATGAGACTTGTCGTCGGGTGGAAACGATTCCTGTTGTTTCCTCCTGCTATTCTGTAACTAGTAATTTCTTCCCATCAACATTCTAACGTAAGCGATTTGCGTGTAAATGTCTATGCGATTTACTTTTGATATTAATAAAGGCAACAATGAAGTCTATGAAACACACCTACGGCATTTTGACGCTAGAATGCCTCTTGGTACCAATAATGTAACTAAGTTGTACACAAAAGAGACACAATATCAACACAATGGACCACACTAGATAGGACGCCTGTTTGCCATTCTTTGAGCGCGTCACCAAACGCATTCACACATACTTGTCCCAGACACGTTCACGATAGTTGGATGCAAAGTGGGTAGGAAGGATGGAGTTAAAAAAGTATAAATGAAAAAAATAAATCCATTCTTACCCACAGCCAGATGTTAAAATATGCGCAATGTTATATTCGCGCGTGGGATGGCTTCAAGGTACCAGAGCGATACCATTCTGCACGCGCCTACCATTTCTCGGGTGCGGCCTTACCGATGGTGCGGAATTCGTGGAATTTTAAACACTCTGCTTAAACGGTATCATCCCTTGAAAAACCTTCCCTCATTTTTTTCGACCTGTGCTTTGCAACCGTGCCCCGTCGCGATCTAGTCGATGGACAAGAAATGTAAAGTAGCTTCAGATGCCTGCAGATAATGTGAATGGTAGAAATTGCGGTAGGATGAGACTCAATTTAGCAAACCAGCTGAGGTTTGGTTGAGGATGATTTCAGTTTGTCACGAGCTCGTTTATAGCATGTCCTCATTCCAAGAGGCCTTCTGTGCGGAAGTTTCCGCAGAGCAGGCCAACAAACAGTGACCAACATTGATACGAACGGCTAATGATTTGGCTCGCAAATAATCTCTCGCATCCTGAAACGGATGAACTTCTTAGAAGGGGCATACAGTTGTGACATCAGTGAAAAGAGCGTCTAGCTATATGAAGGACCAGACGGTTTGACAAGCGATAAGGAATTCATTCACTCTGGTAATGATTAGAGCGATGGGGCCGCGGGTAGCGAGTGTGTTTCCGCAAAGGATGGGTTAGGTGTTTGTTCTGGTGAACGGGTCCCAATTCCCGTGTTAAATCCTCTCGAAGTATGAGTCAACGAACGTTTCAGCAATTATAGCTTGAGCGCAGAATTAGTTTGCACAACGAAGCACCAGGAGGCGTGGGTAAGTAAAGTTCAAAGCATTTTCGCAAACTCATCGTTCGGTGTGGTTTTAGTGATAGTTTTATACACCAACATGATTTTAGGTCGATGTAAAAATATTACCCTAATTAGATCAGACGTAGTGTTGGTTTTTCGTCCTGAGTATACCAGTGACTGCCGTTAACCGTATCCGTACAGTGTGGACAGTGATTATTTGTCCTAGTTTTATTAGATCTAATTTTCTAATTAAATATTCATTGCTCCAATGGATGTTTCAAATAGATTCTCAATGGCAATTTAAACATTCAGACTTTCCAGTAAATTTGTATATGATTTCTTCCTTCACTGTGTTGGAATATTCGGTGAAAGTTGAGTGAATCGAAAATCAATCATTTAAAGCACAATTGTTTCACACACACTGATGCACTGTCATCATTGTTGTGTTTGATACCGAGAGGACGACAAAAACAACAACAATCAACGTTACAGGCATCGTATGGCTGTTTCCCTAGCTAAAAGGTCTGCACATGAGAGTAAACTTAAAAAAATCGAACGGAAACTTTTACATGAGAGTATTCCATGTGACATATGCCGGTTATGGCCCAACAACACATTAAATGGACCTTGGCAATCGGAATACATTGTTGAGAGTGTTCGTTAGTGATCGCTACATCCGTGTCAAAAAGACACATGCAATGATGCTTTCGGTGGAATGACATGCCAGAAACGATTCGGTCATTGTTGAGGGTGCTTTATTTTCTTGCCGAATGTTGCTTCCAAGGGCGTGTGTTGATTTCGGATGAATCGTTTCTCTTTGGAGGAAATTTTCGTCCGGGCGTTTGGATTAGCTGTCGGTATAAATGGGGAATGACGACGACACGCAAGCATCCTCGTTACTGAATGATTCGATTAGTAACTGGCATTAACTGGGAGGAGCACAGCAAAAAGAAAGAAGATAAAAGTTAACGAAACAGCTCTTTATTGGATTGCTGAAGAAAACCAATGCGCCTTTTGTTGCATGGGAAAAAGCACAAAATCATAAATACACATCCAACTAGGCCAACTCATTGGAGGCTAGCATGCTTTGATCCATTTTTAAATGAATTCTTTAAAATTTCTTTCTCTAAAGCTCACCCAAGAAAGTATCATTACATTTTTACGGAGTTCGTCTTCCAATTTAATAACTAGATGTTTTAAGACCCCGGTCCTACGCTGCTATAGCTGCTATGAGGTGAAAGCCTGCATTGCACATGATAAAATGTTAATAACACAATTTAAATTTAAAATCTGAAGAAGAAACTATATGCCGTTATAAACAGAAAAAAACAATTACACTATCTAGCATATCCGAAAGGAAAGGAGTAACGCTCTTTAAACTAAAATATTGAACTATGCAACAATAAACCAAAACCTCGTTGTGGCAACAAAACATTTGGTTGGTTGACGAACAATACAGACAAGTGACCGGGCTTTATAAAACATCACATAGCGAATAATGCAATTACGGAATACAACGCGGTCCAGCGCAGTAGATTATACATGGCTCAGACGCGAAGAGCACAAGCACAATGCAGCCAAAAACGCATTTGGGAATAGAGTAAGAGGCATGAGGCAACTTGAACAAATCAGAGAGACGTATGGACAAACCCAAAAGCATTATCAAGCTATTTTTTTTTAATAGCAGGCCTACGAAATCCCTTGATACCTTAGCTAACCTAATGAGATAAAGTCAGCAATCAGCCTGAGATCCTCTCGTGGTAGGCTCAGTACTTTGAAGAATTACTCAACGACCAGTATAACACACATCTAGAGACTCGACTTGAAGGCAATATTGTTTAAGCGTCACCTAACATCAGATAAACTCAAAAATCTTTGCGCCGATAAAAAAAAAAACAGGCCAAGGATGATTTTTCAAATACAGAATGAGTTACACACTTTTCCAGCAGCGACTGGCAAATTTTACTATATCCAGTAAAAACTGCTGCTGTTGCCACATAGTTTAGGCTGCATTAATAAAGAAAACTCAGACCTATAAAGTTGGCAACCCTTCCGTCCAAATGCAACCAGGATAAGTTTTGAAAGAAATTCATTTTTTAAACAATACCATTCAAACATCATAAATATAATGAAAAATTGTACAATGAACAAAACTTTAAAGGTTTTTCTTTTGTATACGAAAACAAATGTATTAGATTCTACAAAAAAAATTCTACAGATCAAGCGTGAGCATTTGCACACCACAGTCCTGTAATAACAAACATTTAAAGTATAACAAACACTCCATCCACATTGTTAAAAATTTTCAATTAAAAAAATGTAACGCTTTTTATGCGTCAAGCGTTAACAACTCATTTTTTGAGCTTAGGATATTTTTATTGACTAGCTTAAACAAAAATTTAAAAACCTGTTCCAAATAATTATGCAAATGCTCTAATACTGATTTATTCTTCATTGTTAGTTTTTTTAAATCTGATTTTTAAATGATTATCTCCACCCACATCAGCCTGAAAATTTTCTCTGTAGCTTTCCAACTAAAATCTCGATCGATAATTTGGTCGCACCCTTAACACTTCAAAAAATTTGTCAATGGTTATTGGAGTGTTTAAATACACTTATGGTTCAATTCCAGTCTGTATGAAAGGGATTTGCAAGGTGTATTCGATGTCATGTTTTTGTTGTGCGATTTTTAAATGTGTGTACTAGGCTTACTTTATACAGAGCATCCTGAAAGTATATTGAAATCTTTTTAAAATGCAGCTCATATAAATCCCGCTGAAAACGAAAAAGATTAATCCAGATAAAACCCTAAAGAATTCAAGTCCAAAGTGAATATGGTTAGAAGATATAAACTCACCCATATAAAAAAAATTTAGACCATTAGAAGCTAAGAGCATCTGTTTAGACGTTGCTTGACTCGTTTATAAGTAAGGAACGTGGTAAACTAATTTTCTTTTTTTTTTCAATCCAAGATCCTTGTCAGATAATGCACAAACTTCCGTTGCTTGTTATTCTTAAAAGATTTGCCTTTATTATCTTCATTTCATTATAAATAAACGCCTACAAGCAGATGTGAAAATCTCGTATGAGATGCGCCCTCGTCAAAACAGGAACAGGCTGTAAACATATTTTTTCTTATTCTAATTTAAGCTTCGAAGATTCAACTTTCTCTGCAGGAAGAAAAAATCACCAGTTGCATCATCTTTTCTTATATCAGGAAATTGTAGTGCATAGTAAATTACTAATAGGGCAGTCCGGTGGTCTAATGGATGGTGCGCCGGCTCCTGTAAAGGCCGGACGTAGTTCAATTCTCATCCGGACTGTTCCCCCGTAGCAAGGCCTTACTATCCGGCTACGTGGTAAAACATAAGTCTAGAAAGCCTGTATAAGGGCCGGCATGACCGCGTAGGTCGTTTACGCCAAGCAAGAAGAAGTAAATTACGAAACTTATGCCCTTCCTGATATACCCAGAATGCTTCTTGTGCGTGTTCTGATGTTTATCCTTCATTTTGTTTCAAAATTTCTTCCATGTCCCAAGAAGTATGCGAAAGTAGCTTATGGTACGCTTTGTTCCAGTTTCCAGCACGCCGTGTTACAGGCAACATTTCCACATCTTACGCATCGGAAATGGTTCACATTAGTGCAGCTCCCATTGAGTGGCAGGGATGCGTAGCGTTTATGTTTTTGTTCTGTGCTTGAGCTAGTCATGCTTTTAATTTTCTTTCACCAACATTCACATCGAGCTGTTTGAAGCTCTTTAGTGAACTTTTCAATTTATGGACAACCACTCCCAACATCGGGATACGCCTGCATTGCTAGCCTTGTGTCGTAGCAATGAGTGTGTGTTCATGCCGTAGCTTTTTGAGCGCTTTGTTGTTTCTTTTTGAAAGCTCAAAAGTTTATTTATTGCGTATTTAAAGTTATGCTTCAACTAGCTCAGATTACAAATGTTAACGTAGTACGTTCTTTTTTTCTTGCTCAACCATCCATTGGGTTCAAAATAGAACGAAAATGATGTAGGCTATCCTACCCAAGATTAAGCCATGTTTCACTTGCTGAATAAAGAGAAGCATAAACTGTATTTGCCTCGTAAATTTGGTCTTAGAGCTTTAATGGTAATCTAGAAAGCTTTGCTTACAATGAAATAAAAAAAACTTCATTTCTTGATTACATCATTACCGTATTACATCATAAAACATCTTAAAAAGAGAGCTCTTACTGTGTAAGGGATTAATCGAAAGCTAATGGAGGATCGGATGTATCGGACGAAACCTTTTCGTTCCTTTTATTAGTACCGATTATGGTGTTAGAGAGTTATTAAAATTAAAAAAACATCTCAAACCAACTGTATCATCGTTCTAGGAAATAACATTTTCCTTTAAATGGATACCATGCAAAGATACTATTTTCACAAAGAAAGGAAACGTAGTCTTCAGAACCTTGTGCAACCATTTGAAACAGTACGTCTAAAGAGCGGAACAATTTATTTCAGCTGCTTTCTGTGGGCTTCCCCTTTTTCGACGAGGCCGATATCCCGAAGGCGTTGCGTTGTGATTCGATCGCAACATCACGCTTCCCGTTTATCGACAGGCGAGAGGAAGGGCAATAAAATTGAATGATATCACACCCACTTCCAACGACGCTCTGGTTTACGTGCACGGAAGGGTTGCATCTCACATTCAAACCTGCCATCCGAGCCAAGATGTTGAGCAGGTGCATCTACCTAGCCCTCCCAGTGCGAAAAGGCAGCATCGCATGCAGCACGGTAATTGAATCTCAGTTAATTCGATTGCGCTTGGCATAAAAGCTACCTTGTTTTGCTCCCCGGTTGCCTTCTGAGTAGCTGTGTTCTTTTGCCTGCCGGTTTCGTGGAATGGTGGGATGCCCTAACGCTGAGGCAGCCAAGCGTCTTGAGTGAAGAAGCGTCCGTTTAGTGGCTTGTAAGCTTTGCCTTCCAAGACAAACTCAAGCAAATGTTTTCCTTTTTGCGAGAAAGTCGACCAATCTACCACCACTTCTCCTTTCTTTTACGGTGAGTCTACTTAGGCTTTTGTGTGCGGTTGATTACGATTTCCCGGTGAACAAGGCAACGCTTCTCTAATGTATACATTGGGGTTTGCGTGTCGAGGTTTCACCTGGAGCTGAAATATGAATTAAGTGTCGTGCAATCGTTTAAAGACATACACAAACACACACACACACTCGAGGGTGTTTCGGTTTAATGTAGAATTCAAGTGAACTGTCGTGCACGTTCTCATACAGAAAAGTACCTTGTGGATGTTTTTCGATCGCAAACAGATAACACATTTTCCTCATCGGTAAACAGAGTTCCATGCTATAAAATGTCAGCTTTAAGAGCATCCTGTTTTATCTAATACGCACATTTGTGAAGCTTTGTTAGAGCGCGGAAAATGTAAAGCATGATGTCATCATAAACAAATGCTGGGTATGATATGATTGCCGCCATAACATGCTAAGACTTTCTACACTAGAACACTACCCCAGGTTCCGAGAAGTGTCCTGCATCAGCCACCTTGGGATCACCTGCGCGTTAAACGACCATCGTATACCGAAAGCGAAGGACATTTTCATGAATAGCCCATTAAGTATAACACTTTTTTCAACACGGTTGTAAAGCGTCCGAATGGTGGGCGCATTTGTCCATGGAAGACAACTTGAGTGGTCGTAAAGTTAGCAAAACGTTAATTGCTCACATTGAACGATGCGAGCTGCACGGGAAGAGAAGAGTTATTCCATTGAAACAAACATAATACAAGAGATCACCAACACATGTTTCAGTTTTTTTTACTTTTGGCATCTATGTGTTTAATAAAACCTCTGCACAGGACTTTGAGGATAAACTGCTGCGGTTATCCTTTCGCTGCACTGATGGAAGAAGCTGTTTGCCATGGAAACACTCAAACCACTGACGTACTCAAAAAAACTTAACATTCCCGGTGTAATCGGTGCATCAGCCGAATGATTGCGGTGGTCTCTTTTACTTTAATTTAAACTCTACAAACTTTTTCAGTCTGTTCCTATTTTTCATATTTTTCTTCCCTCCATTCCTCTATACATTGGTTGAAATTGTTTACGTGAACCGTTCGGTATCAGCGTACACTTTTCCCGGTTTTTGCATTTTGACTGCAAAACGACATCAAACGTAAATCATCCTTCAAACCGGCATTAGACGAGTAACATACAGGAGATAAAACGATGTGATAAAAGCGAATGAGAAGGTTAAAAACGCAAGTGTTGGAAGGTTTCGACGTGGAGCAGCTAGAGTATTGTGTAGCATATTTTATGAGGGTCTACGTGAGCTAAACAGTGCAGTTCAGAGCAAAGCTAAAAAAATCTCCCCACAAACATAAGCATCCTCGAGCACTGTACGCACTGGTTGATGTTTTATCAGTTGTAGATAGAACGGTTACTCGCGGTTGGAATATTTCTACATAATGCTGGTTTAGTGTTGGTACCGTAAGAGAGAATGTCATTGGTTTAGGCCAACGCCTCTTTTAATTGTTACATTAAATCGTAAAACTATTTGTTGTAATTTAATTTAAAAAAGAGACGATGGTTTCGGTACAATCCTCGTGATTGAATCGGTGAACTAAAATGCTACGCTCTGCTTGTTTTCTTCTCTTTTTTTATTCTAAAGGTATATCTGTTTTGAAAAAATCCAACAAACTCACTACACAAGTCACACATATATGGCATGATTGCTCGTATTACCCTTTTTTCAAACAAGTACCTACGTGCCCTTGTAGTAGTAATGCTGCGCTATCCGTGGAAAAGTTTTTGGTGCAGCCATAACAAGCATAGGTGAGGACGGGTGCGTCACAGTGCGATGTGTCGTTTGTATTTTCAGCATTTTTGCGGCCGCCTCTTTTGAGAATCCACGAAAGACGCAGAAATAAAGTGTTCCTGCAGTTTATAATGGTTTGGTAGTGGGTTTTTTGTGTACTCAATTGTAAGAATATTATGACAAAGAAGCCCTTGTAAGCAAAAAGTAACTTTTCTCATTATCTTTAAATGGTTTAACCAGCTTCTTTCATCAGCGATGTGTTAAGTGAAATTAGGTTGCTTTAGTTTTGCCATGTAGTAATGGATATGCGTATCAACATTTATTAATTATGTTTTTTTAACCAGTTGCTTTGTTGTGAACACGCTTTGCTTGGTAAAGACTTTTCCAACCTTTGCTTGGTATTATTAGAATAATTAATTTGATGCCAGAAGGCTTGAATTTCAGTTTACTAACTAGGTAAAATTGACTCGAGCTTAAAATGTAAATTTCATTCATAAATGTTTATCAGACTTACTAAACGTTTGCGATTGATTTTTAAAAACAAAAAGCTTTTGTGTGTAATAATTGAAACTGTTAGTATCATTATTAGTTTCGACGAACTTATGTCTAATTGAACAATATTTTTTTTTTTACTTAAAGATATTGGAATTGGTGGCGTGAGAACGGTGAGTACTTGGTATTCTTATTGCGTTGGGCGCTTGAAGTGTCCTTTCAGGTGCATCAATCACAGAAAGATAATGATCTTTGAAGCTTAATTTTTGGTCAAGTAAGGTTCCAATGCCTTGAAAGCTATTAATACGCTCAAGTTGATGGATGTCAAGATTGTAAATGTAATTTAATGTTTTTTCCTATAAAAACTAAGAGCAACACTTACCTACAAATCATGTAACAAAAATTGACAAGCAGCAATAACTGATAATATGCAGCAAATGTTGTACCACATCGCAGTCAGATAAATTATTTATAACATAGTAGATTGTTACATCATTGCCATAGATGAACAGAAGTCCTAGACGCCACAACTGGTAGTATTGCCCTAGACCGGAGCGTCCTGGCAGGCACAAATAAATACACAGACAAGAGCAGTGTTGGACAGTCAATAGTTCCGTTGATAAGTCCGGCGATGAAGGTGAGTCTAGCGTGCCAAGAGCCGGCAAACTGAGGAGCAAGCACATCGTCCTAAACTTCAGATGGCTAAGCCAAGAACGGAGGGCAATGTGCGTTGTCTCGTACTGACTCGAGCCGCTTTAAGTCCCAAGTCAAGAAAGGCCACCACACTATGCAAACATACTCCATCAGCGATCGAATTAACGAGCAGTACATCGTTTTGGTGCAAAAGGTACTACGAAGCTCCCGCGTTATACTGGTGATCAGTCCTAGAAGTTGGTTGCACCTCGCAACGACGTAATAGGGCTGTTCCTCAAAGGAAAGCCTAGTGTCAATAACACCGTGTTTTCTCTCGAGGAATTGTCTGTTGAGTTCATAGCTGAAGAGAGTAGGGAATCGTGATCGGCTGAAGATGATGGTGACGCATTTATTTATCGATGCATAGTTTTAGGGCGTAGCGCCAGGAACGAACGATCCAGGAATCGAACTAGCACAGTGTGGCTTGGAGATGAACATGGTTTTCTGGCGTACGGATTAGACGTATTTTTGTAAAGCAGAAAATTGCCATCAGGAAGTACTATCGAAGGTTGTTGATGTATAGCGCGTACTGCAGAAGCCCAAGATTAGTACCATGAGGAACGCCGGAGCATGCTAGGAGATATCTTGATATATGAGCCCAGCCCTACTGCGTAGGAACGATCAACGTAGCCATGTCACCAAATGTGCTGGTAAACAAAGCCTATCCAGTTTGACAAGAAGGACGGCATGATGTTCATTATCGCAGGCTGCTTTTCGGAACAAAACCGTGCTGATTAACGATAATGTAGTTGCGTGGTGAGGCTAGTAGCGTCTGGTAGACCAAAGACCAAACACCTTAGCAGTTGTCAATTTTTACTCGATGAATCCTTTTTGTCAAGTATGATACTAGCCACAAATAACGTCAGATGAGATAGCTAGGCATCTTAATTTATAAAGTAATAAATCCTGATTTATAGAATCGAAGTCAGCATTGATTAAAGTAATAATAGTTATTCGAAACCATTTGGCAAGCCACAGTAGAACAATGTTCTTAATTCATTTCTAATCCTAATGATAGAAATTGTCTGTATTTTCACGCCAGTTGGAACCTTCTTGGACGTTTAATTTCTAAGGTCAAATGTAGTATGCAAGGCTTATAATGAAATATTCCTTGCCATCCATTCTCCGGAATAATCCAACATAACATAATCCTACATAACATTCAACATCGACAAACAAACGAATGCGACAAAACCCGCCATGAGATTATACTGCATTTACTTTGCATTTAAATCAAACAAACCAATGCACAGCCCCAGGTATTTTAGTTGTTTTAGAAGTTTTACTGTTACTAAATGGTGACCAAGCTGGCGTAACTCTCGATTGATATCACCCATGTAGCTAGAGAAATAGAGAACATCTGCAAGGAATGGTTAATCACCAAAGAACGAAAAATTACATGTAAATATATCCTTGTTTTGAGGCTTGAATTTAAAGTCTGTATTCAATCGGACGTATTCGCATTAGGTAGTTTGGTTTCCATCGAAAAGGTGTTTTGACCTAAACGATTAAAACGCAGAACTGAGTTGCCTTTTTTGTAGGCTGAATGGATGACTCTCAGCTTCAACTCCTCTGCACTCCCGTATCAGCGAGGTTGAAGCAAAGCCAGCATAATAAATGGCATTTTAGCAAAATGGCATTTACCAATTTTTTGCTCTTTTCCTATATTCTTTCGTTGCAATGTAATTGTTTTAAAAAAATTAAGAATTCATGTACTAGAATCCAATCGACGACTCTACAAAATATTTCACCCAGCCCTAAACATAACTCGCTTAAAGAACTTAAGAAGTGTAATTGTTTTTCTTGACACAATTTCATTCACAAATCTTCAAGTTCCTGATCATATCAAGTCGAATTTCAGTTTTGCCCTTAATCAGAGTTTCCTTCGTCTTTTTTTGTACAATTTGTACATTTAAAGTTTTGTACTTTATTAATTAAGTTTGTAAAACTTAATATTAATGAGAATTATTGAGTGTTTTTTCCTTGAGTCTTTTTTCGATGGTGTTTATACATACTCGTTTTTATATACCTACTTACATGGAGAACCAATTATGTATGAAGCGGTGACAAATTTAACCCATTATTATTGTTCACTGGAAATGACATTTAAAAAAATACCCTTTTTGTTTATGATTTAACCTGTATGATGAAAAGTTACTTAAAATTTTGATTTTTTATTGATTGATTGATAATTAATCTTTTACAAAATTATAGCAAGGTCAACCCGTATCCCTTTGCATTCCTTCAATTTGGCTGTCTTTTTTTTCAAATAATTTAACAACCCGTGCACTAAACCATACCCGCAAACCCTTTACCGGGAATCATTAAAGAATAGTATACTAGAGAATCATAGGTGTAAGATCGAATCAAATGTTAGTTATTATAAACAGGACTGTCTTTCTCGGTGTTTCGAGCACAGCGTGAATAGGCTAATGATGAACCACCATCCTGGTGAGCTGTACGTCAAACCGGACATCCTGGTAGTGGTGAAGGTCGGCAGGAAATGAAGGCTGGGGCATATGTGGAAGATAGCGGATGTCCCACCAAGCAGGTGCTTTTGAGCGTCCGCATTCCGTCACTAGCCGTATGGGCGGGCAGTGAGCTCAGTGGCTTGAATAGATGGAAAAATAACGGGTGCAGAAGTGGATGCAGGGAAGCATTTCTGGACGAGCAATTGAATCATTAAAGAGTTTTCGATCATTTTCAATATAAATTCAGCTTATTCTTCAAAGATTTATCAAAAACAGGAAGACAGCAGGCGATGAAAAGCTTTAAAACTAGTTTTTTATCTCATTTCTTTAAAGTTTTCCGCAAAATTCATAAATAATTCATCCCTGTTAATGAATGGCTTTACATCTTTGTGTTATTTTATCACTGGAATTAGGCTGCTTGATCATTTTCTTACTCTTTTGTGTTGGTTTGGATTGCAAAATTACGAGTAAACAAAAATCCCTTAGACAGAACGCCGTATTGCTAGGCCGTATAGCTATTTAAAAATATATATTGGGACGCAATCGTTTTGATAAAATAAAATGTCCATGAGAATCTCGAAAATATCCTTTCTCGCATGCAATATTGCTTGCAAAACTTGTAAAACGTATGAAATGCAAGCTTTTGCTCACTGCTCAACGAGCTTTTGCTTGGGTACGTTTGCATCCGCTCTTTCCACCACCAAATTTGTGCAAAAAAATATTTATTTTCAAATATCCTAAATATCGGTTAAACATTCTCCTTTTCTATGACACAAAATTAAAAACTAAAACTCCAAACTCTTATGATTTTTGATAAATGTTTTGTGACCTTGGAGACAGAGAGGGATAATGTTCGAATAACATTCACAACCAACTAAATACATAATAGTTGAGCTTATGTCAATGTATTTTCATGAGCTTATTTCAATGCTACAATGAATTATGGTAGAATGTAGCGATCAAACAACACTTCAAGGCTTCAAGATAAACCAGACGGGATAATATTATAGGAAGGAATAATGAATAATAGCATGCAAACAATTAATTGTAACTGACAAAATAATAAACATAAGCTAAGTGAAATATCAACCGTGACTAATTTCCACCGTTCTTAAAATAAAAAAAATTGCTTTCATGATTAGTGAATTTATACAACTAAATATTGTATTGTATTGTATTGTATTGTTTATTCGGGAAGTAATTGGCCAAGGGAAGTGGACTTATTGCTAAATTTTACCCTTTAACTTAAATCTAGCAATAAATAGCACATAAAAAACCGAACATTTACATAAGATAACGCACAGTACAGTCAGTTTGATTAAAAATGAGTCGCGTGATGCCAGTCAAAACTATCGTATTGAGCGTTAAATTTCAGAGCGATCGCCATTATTGGTTCGTTTTCACTATAAGCTCGTCTAACTAGATCAGTTCTCAGAAGTCAGTATTTACGCAAAGGCCTAAAGGGT
>KB677191.1:0-18792 GCA_000349165.1 Anopheles christyi | reverse complement strand
TGGGGAAAAATTTGGGGTGGGCCATTCTGCTGTTTGTGTGAAACCATTTACTGTTGGAGCCCGCTTTCATTGGTAGACAATTTGACAGTGATAGGTTAGAACTAGTTTTTTTTTATTTTTAACACGTTGGTTGAACAGTTTTGCAATTCAATAAATATATGGAAAAGTGTAGAATCATTTTACTAACAAAATATATGGTAAAATGTCATTGGATTGTTTCTCCAACCGTTACTTGTTTAGATCCCGTGTAAATGCCAAGTCCAAAACGACAGCGGACAATCGACAATTGTGTAGCTCAAAACGCACATAATGGCAGTAAATAACGAATTGCTGTTATTGATCGAACATCGGCAAAATGAAGCAACGAAGAAAGAAAGAAAAACGACGGCAATTCAACCCTTTTGAACGATCGAGGGGAAATCGATTGATAAATCAAACATCGTGACCGTCGCTGGGTGCGGCACCGGCTTCGAGCCCGTTTACAAACGTTTCTGTGTGTAGGTACGGACGCCCTCAATTGACTGCCACACCATCCTTTCCTCCACGAGGACCACCGCGGCGGGATCAGGACGGATAGTGTGGAACAAAACATACCAACACATCCACACACAAACTCCGCAGTAAATGCTATAATCAAAACACGAAGAAGCTAAAATGTGCATGAGTGGCCTTAAATTCCACCACGTTTATGCCGCAGTAAAGGACGGAGAGCTGGTACAATAACAATAACAAAAAAGCTGGCGGGGGCCCTTTTGGAACCATAGAGGCGGAGTAATTTCGGAGTCTGCGGATACCGGGACACCAAACTCAGCCTCGCGTGGACGGGGCACGTATTGGATTGGTTTAAGTGTGCCGCCGCGTGCTGCAGGAATGTTTTGTGCCGAATATCGATTCGGTTTAATGCGGCGGTCGTTTCATACTCGCTTGTGTTAATCGATGCTTGGTGGTGTACCTTTGGCCATCCCGAAACGCTGTACAACAGTTTCGATAAAGCAGTAAAGTATGGGTTATTTTAACAACTTAATCAGCAATCTGCAGCGTCCCGTGGTTGCTACGGGTTGGAAGACAAAGAAAACATTGGAATTCAAAATGGTGCTTATTCACGCGGGGGAACTAGTACCAAGAGCTTCAATGAGAATGAAGCATTTTTTCCAAAAAAAAAATGTAATGCTTTTGTTTTGCTTCAAATCGAGAAACAAATTTTATTTGCCCCTAAAAGCTACTTTACTGCTGAACGAGTTAATACGATCTTGTGTGATAACAAAGAGCCTCATAGACAGCCTCATAGTACGTTTAAAAGTATGGCTTTAAGTATTTTGTAATAAGTAAAGCAAACTGCTATGAATTCCATAGCAACACATATATTATTAGACTTCTTTCCATTTTTCATAAGGACAGTTGCATTATACGCATCATACGAAGGCAATGTCTAGGAAACAGTTAAAAAGACTAATCGTAGCGTATCTCGATGAATTATATTACTGTTTGAACAATAAAAAACGTAAGATAATCGTAAAAGGACGCCTCAGAAATAATATGATTACAAGATTTGTATTTAAAGCTTAACTTTTGCAGCTGCATAATAATCCTTTCTTGAGTTAGTAAAGCTTCAATAATAATTTGCTTCGAAGGCACTTTTTGCGCTGTTTATCTGGTTTGATGTACCTTTAACAAATTTAAAACAGCACTCAACTGTTTAAATCTTTTATCTACTGTTAAACGGCAAATTTTTTCTTAACTTATGTTTTCTCAAAATACTTTATTTTTGTTTCAAAGCCTGATTTTTTTTCTGCTCACATTTTTTCCCGAACATGTAATTGAACAAAAAATCATCATAATCGTTCTTTGCCCCAACCGGGAACGGCTAGTACCATTCCGTTTATTGCAGTTTTAAACTACAGTAATTGTTATATTTTATAGCAGCGCAAATCAGCCCTGCACGATTTTTGGCCGAAGTTTGACAGCTCTCACAGAGAGGAACACAAACGTTTCTGTACCATTTTGTCGTTTCAGGTAAATTGATAATAATTATTTATCAATGAATATTTAGATTAAGTAAAACTCCTACTCCCCTAATTCCTATCGACGCGCTATATACCTCACGTGTTTTGGATCTTCCCATCCCTCAGAATCTGTGCACCGCTTCCACAATACGCGTGCGAGTAGAGAAAAACTGTACCGCTTACACTTTTTTCGCCAAGGTCGCCACGGTCGGTCAAAAAGTGAAGGAATAAAAAATCGCGACTTTCCAGCATATTCCAAAAACTGTGTGTGTAATAGAACGTGTGCGTGGATAGATATTTGGCTAAATTAAAGCCCTCGGTGGCTCCCGCATATCGGCAGTATCATTATTAATCTTCCGTTTGTACTTCGACAGTGATTGGCCCGACAACATCCACACACAGTTCAGTCGTCGTGCAGAGCTATAAGCGATTGGACACTGCGTTAAAATGTTACGAACAATCATCGTACGAAACGAGAATCTCCTGCTGCAAGGATCGGTACGCAAAATACTGAAAGGAACTGCCATCCGCTCGCTTAGCAGTGAGTGTGCCAAACGATCAGCCGCCGGCCAACGCAGGTAGGTTGTGTCCCCGTATTGCGCTGCTCGTTATGTAACCCGAAAAACGGGAGATATCGGTGAATATTTCGGTGCTTTGCAATGTCCCCGGTCAAGAAACCGGCGAATTTCTGGCACGTGCCATTGTGTCCGCTTAACCTGCGGAAGGACATAATACTGTTTTGGAGTGCAGAAGAAGTGTGGCCTTGATGTGAAATACGATATGTTGTGTAATCTCAGCAACCCGCTCACTCCTCTCTTAATGCCACAGGGAGGGAGTGAGGTCGGGTTGCTAAACGTCATCATATGCTTGCGAATGATTGTTTGAATAGTTTAGACGAAGATAATTTGGTTGAAATTATTTGAATTGCTCAACAAATATCGCAAAACTTATTTTGTTGGTGTAATTTGTGCAATTATTCTTTTCAGAAACTCGCACAACAACTTATCGAAAAGCAACCTGAAACAGGTAACATGGAGAACGAACTTTGTCCGAGGATATTGCAGCGGATTTCCGGCTCACTCGAAGGTCCTGCTACCGGCCCTATCGCCCACGATGGAGCTCGGAACTATTGTCAGCTGGGAGAAGAAGGAAGGCGACAAGCTGAATGAGGGTTTGTTTATGTTTACGTGGTATAGTAAACGATGCAACTTATGTGTACGGCTCCGTTCACTAGTTTGCAATATTCCCAATGACCTTGCTGACATTCAGACAGCATGGGTGTACTCGTTGGCTCGGTCGACCTTATCGCATGATCCGACTGATCCTCTCGAATGCCTTCATGCTATCAGCAGTGAGAAGTGCTCGTGTTTGAATAATATTCTGACATTTTCCCTCCCATAGGTGATTTGCTGGCGGAAATCGAAACCGACAAAGCAACCATGGGCTTTGAGACCCCCGAAGAAGGTTACTTGGCGAAGATATTGGTGGCTGCTGGGCAGAAAGACGTCCCCATTGGCAAGCTGGTTTGTATAATCGTCGAAAACGAGGCGGATGTGGCCGCATTCAAGGACTACAAGGATACCGGGTCTGCCGCAAAACCGACTGCTGCCGCCGCTCCCGCTACCCCGCCACCGGCAGCTGCTCCGCCAGCACCTGCCCCACCGCCAGTAGCTGCTCCACCACCAGTTGCAGCCGCCCCTCAACCAATGACCGCGGTGGAACAGCGTGGTCCCCGTGTCTATGCTAGCCCGATGGCCAAAAAGCTTGCCGAGCAGCAGCGTTTGCGATTGGAAGGTACGTGTCCGAACAGCGTTGGCCCTCTCTTTAACAGCTTAAGTACAAAAAATCATGACTAACGCGCATGCATTACGTTCGTTTTTTTTTCTCTCTTCATATTTCCCTTCTTGCCCACCAAAAACAAAAAAAGGCAAAGGCTCCGGCTTGTTTGGTTCACTAACGTCTAAGGATCTTGCAGGTATGCAAGCGGCCGGTGCTGCCCCGTCGGCAGGTGCGCCTTCTGCGAAACCTTCCATCCCTGCCGGTGCGGCCTACGTCGACCTTCCGGTGTCGAACATTCGTGGAGTGATTGCGAAGCGATTGCTCGAGTCGAAGACCACCATCCCGCACTACTACCTAACCGTAGATGTAAATATGGATCAGGTGTCGAAACTGCGTGCCCGTTTCAACAAGCAATTAGAAAAGGAGGGCGTGAAGGTGTCGATCAACGACTTTGTCATTAAAGCGGCCGCGATGGCTTGCAAAAAGGTGCCGGAAGCTAACTCGGCCTGGATGGATACGGTGATCCGACAGTTCGATGCCGTCGATGTGTCTGTGGCCGTGTCGACAGATCGGGGATTGATCACACCGATCGTGTTCTCGGCCGACCGGAAGGGAATTGCTGACATTAGCAAGGACGTGAAGAATCTAGCAGCGAAGGCGCGTGAAGGCAAACTGCAACCCCAGGAGTTCCAGGGCGGTACTTTTAGCGTGTCAAATCTGGGCATGTTTGGTGTGACCCACTTCTGTGCCATCATCAATCCGCCCCAGTCATGCATTCTGGCTGTCGGTGGCACTCAGAAACGTCTTGTACCTGACAAGGACTCAGAAGCAGGGTAAGTTGGATAAATTTGTTTATCAATTTGAACAGCTGAATGTGTCTAATTGGCTTTTGTAATTTCAAACAGCTTCAAAGAAAGTGACTACGTATCGGTAACTCTCAGCTGTGACCACCGTACGGTTGATGGCGCTGTCGGTGCTCGCTGGCTGCAGTACTTCCGCCAGTTCTTGGAAGATCCCAACTCGATGTTGCTGTAAAATGTTGTATAAAGTCTTCTTCGATGGTAAGTTTAGCTTACTACGGGTAACCATCCATCTCGTATACGAACATTATTTTTCCTCTGTATTATAGGCCCTCTCTATGCCTTGTTGCAGAGTAACAAAACGAATGTCCATCTTCATAGGGGTTGCACACCATAACAGAGCGAAACAAATAGAGGAAACAAGAAAGAGTAAGAATAGAAAAATACTAGTAGTGGCCCGAGCGAGGTCCGAAAGGAAAAGTATTGATGCTTTAGTTGCATAATGATTGCACTCATTGGTCCCAGAGATCGTGTCGTCCTATATCATTCGAAAGCAACGCAACAAACAAGAAGGTCATCGAACCTGTGCAGATGATGGACTGATTTCCCTCCCTAGCAAGGATTTTCCCCCTCACATACTTATGTACCAAATAGTTAATAGTTCCATACAGAGATTGACGAGCAATACACACAACGCAGGACATTTTTAGCTGAAAATGCTGCCACAAGTAATCCATTACCTGTTCATAGTGTAGGCCATAGGGAGAGAGATAGGGAGAGTGGAGGATGATAAACCGTTGTACAATAGGAACACAGAGCCGTTTCGCTTATACGCTAATCGAACAGTCACAGGGAGGGGAAAATTGCACTCAAAGAAGAAAACCCGTACAACAGCATCACAATTATAGTACGATCTGCTCATATGTTTGTTGCAGCCTTGGTGTGTGAGAGAACGGGGAAGCCAATGAAAATCAAACAAAATCATCACCATCTTTCCTTAAGCTACTCTTTCTTCAATTCGGCATACAATCGGCCCTGAAAGTGACTGTCCCCGCCAGACGCTTTTCGAATTGGAACATGTGAAAATCTTCCTATTGAGAACAACCAAGAGCCACGCATAGTCAATGGAGACGAAACGGATGATCCACTGTTAAAAGAAAAGACACAAAGATATAATTGTGAAAAGCGACAAATTTAGACGACACTTGATATAATATGATTGATGATTTGCTTGTTGAACAAGAACTTATTGTATAGTTTTGTTTTATGCGCTATTATTATTTTTAACATCGAGGAATAAATCAAATTTATTTATTGGTTACCGTGGTTCATCAAAGGCACTTAATCGTAAACCTGCAGAAGTACCCATTGAATGTGTTTCGTTTTCGACGTCCCTGTTTTGTCACCGAGACAATAAATCACGGAGCCAACGTATTTGAATCTTTACAAAAATTATTGTGATCGCACAGAATCGAAAATCAAGTTTAAGTTACACAAGTCGACTCAGCGTATAAAATGTACTACAGAATGTCAGATATATGATCAAATACAACACAATTGGAGCCCAATACAGAGTTCTAATTCATTTGCTGAAAGGAAAATTCAAGATTAACTCTTTTATCCCTCAATAACTTGTCCCTACCAAAATATAAAAACCAATAATCAAGTCCGATAAGCCAATACCAGCGTGAAGATGAAAACAATTGGAACACATGGAATAACATAGGAACTTGTTGGAGCTATTTTGAACGGTGGTGAAATAATATTTTGTTGTTTTGCAACCTTGTTTCCCGTCACGTTTAGTGAGATGTAGTTATTTAATATGATAGTTTGTACAGTTTCAGCAATTAGATTAAACACTTCGAAACTCCCCCAATCACGCCTAATCAATCACGTCAAAGTCCATCTCACAGCAGCCTCGCACGTTCAGCGTGTCGAGATTGGTGCCAGGGATGTGGAACAGCATTCGAACACGATACGTGCCCTTTCCCATCGCGATATACTGCTCCAAATATTTGATCTTAAGCACCGCAGCATCGAGATTGTAACGACCCTATCGATGGAAGAGAAAGGCGCCAATATTAACGACTGTCTAAATCGAATAGTCCATTTCCCTCCAATACTTACCGTGTGTCTTCCGCAACGATCACCGTTTGTCATTGAGCTTGCAATGAAAAACCAAGGACCACTGTCGTCAGAATGGAAACGATCACAATGCATGGGCTCAATGTACTCTTTTGGATTCTCGAGACAGATTTTCGCTGTTTGGTGTTCACACTGATAGGTCGTGATGATCAGTTCCCATCCGACTTCATCGGACGATTCTCGGACCTCATACTCCGCATGTAACGTATCACAGACACCCTCCGAATCACGATCAAATCGAACTGTCTCCAAAGAAATAGGCATTTCATTGTACGCAAGCTTCACGTCTTGGCAGTTGGAAAACATGGTCATGTTGATTCGCTAGACGAGAAGTAATGAAATAAGTAAGTACGCCATACGTATGCTGCTTATCTGCACACTTACCAATCCATGAGAAAGTTCAAAAGCAGCACAAATAATAAGCACATGGAAGAAAATACTCCCTTTGATAGACATTTTTCAAATGGGAAGCAAATTTGCCCTCCAGAATCGAAATGGAAATTGAGTCTAGGTGCAGTTTCACATATCACTTTATAGATATCAGAAATACAACTGCAGCCAGGTTTCAACGAACGACTTGAAAAGCTTTTCAACGTTCACACAAAATATAGTCATTATTATGACGATGCAAAATTTACATAAACGAAAAGGCAAATTGCATATGCGTTAGACCATAATTTATGCGTAGACTATCGAATTAAGCGCACGTGCCAGTATGATTGAAACTGAGATTGATTAACCCATTAATAGATAATTGATTAAAGTCTGTATCGGAAATATCGATAAATATAAGCAGAAATTATGGGATAAACTATATATTCCTACCAAACAGGTGTAACTTTTCTGTATACACGTAGGATTACTTGATTGCTAAACCCAGAGTTCAGATTTATACTGTATTGTGTCTGATATTCCAAGTAGTGATATTGCGTAATTTTTAAATATTGGCCTGCAGAATTGGCCAAGCATTTTCACTGGATGAATTTTACGATTTGTATTTAAATAGCAACGATGATGGGTATCATTATCCCATTTAAAGATATCAAGGCCTCTCGGTCAACTGCTTCTCTTATTTAATTGGAATATATTACGACTAAATTTGGTAAAAAAATTGAATAACAAATTTATTCAGAATTATATCAGCTCACATTTTTGCGTTACCTACCTTAAACTGTGTTCGTTTATTGATCGCAACAGTCAATGAAACATGACAATACAGTTGACAGCACAACATACACGTACCCTCTTCGTGACCGTACATTCTGTCAAAAAATGTCAAAATTTCTAAATCTAGCAATTTAGAAAAAAAGAAAGATAAAAGTAATTTGTACTCCATTGTGTAGGATTTTACATGATATTAGTTTTGTTTTCGTATAGAGATACCATTTGTCGCCCGAACGAATCTGTCCAAATCGTTCCTTTTCTACATTCCTCGACGGAGGTATCAACAACAAGTCGAACAACCTTCGTAAGGCAGTCGTCGTAGAAGCAAATAGTTTACGGTGCAATTGCAGCGACAAGACATTCGACTGCAAGGCAAATAACGATTCTTTTCGCATTCGTGTTTTTCCCGTTTGCGATCTACTCGCGAAAGCATTATCCTTGCTGCATTACGTAAGGAAAGGCGATCTGACGCCAGAATCACCCTGTGCAGGGAAGAAGTAACGAGGTTCCTGTTGATAACACACCCGCCAGAAGCGGAGAAGGCTGTATGTGAAAGTAGACCGCCTAGTCGGCTGAATATTTGTCTTATGAAGGTGGTGGAAATTATTACAACAAAAAGGTAATTCAAAGCACCTGTTGAAGAACCCCCACTCTCCGGACGAAAAAAAGCGGCTGTATTAGTGGTGGCAGTTCCGTTCTACGTAATTTGTTAACACAGGTGCTCCAGACCATCCATCAACGAACGAGAAACGAGAACGATTGCTCTACGGGCGAAACGGCTGTGGCACGATCACACAGAACGAGCGCAACAGCATGGATAACGATGGACTATCGAACGAGCAGACGGAAAAAGTCCTCCAGTTTCAGGACATAACCGGACTGGATGATATGAACGTGTGCCGTGACATACTGATACGGCACCAGTGGGATCTGGAGGTCGCATTTCAGGAGCATTTAAACATTCGCGAAGGACGTCCGTCTGCGTACGCAACCGAATCCCGTGCTCCTGCCGTCATTAACGATCGCTTTCTGCAGCACGTATTCTCCAGCGCTCGTACTAGCCCACCGCGCGAATCGGGTGGAATCGCGGGCGTCATAGGATACGTGTTTAATTACATGGTCAACTTTTGGTACAGCGCCTTTTCGTCTATCCTTTCTTCGATCCTTGGGCTGTTCCGCGATCAGGAAAGCATTCCGGCCGATCCGCTCGGCGACGTGCTGAAGTTTATTCAGACGTACAATGAAAAGTACCCGGAGCATCCGGTATTTTATCAAGGCACGTACTCGCAAGCACTGAGCGATGCGAAGAACGAGCTGCGCTTCCTGCTAGTCTATCTTCATTCCGAGCCGACTTCCGAAGCGGTCGCCTTCTGTCGCGGCGCATTGTCCGATCCTCAGGTGATCGAGTACGTCAACCGGAGGATGTTGTTATGGGGCTGCGATATGTCATCGCATGAAGGCAAAAGGGTGGCGACCGCGATCAGCGTTCGCACGCATCCGACCCTGATCATCATCGGCATGCGGGCGAACAAAATGATCATTATGGGCCGACTTGAGGGTGACTGCACGGCGGAGGAGCTGATCCGCCGTATGGACACGGTCGTGAACGATAATGAGGTGTGGCTAAATCAGGCCCGCCAGGATCGGCTTGAGCGAGATCTTACACAGACGTTACGCCAGCAGCAGGACGAAGCATACCAGCGATCGCTCCAGGCAGATCAAGAGAAGCAGCGCCGAAAGCAGCAAGAACGGGAGGAGGCAATGCGGATTCAGGCTGCGATCGAGGCGGAACAGGCGGCCGAGCTGCAGCGCAAGGAAGACATCGAACGGTTAAAGCTCGATCTGGCCGAACAAGTGCCTTCGGAACCGGAAGCCGGTGCATCCGATACGATCAGCATAGTGTTCAAACTGCCCAGTGGTCTGCGGTTAGAGAGACGGTTTAGAAATATGGACACAATGAGGGTAAGATGAAGCTTGTTAGAGCTCGTGAGCTTTACTTACTATACCAAATTACTCTGCTTCTTCACAGGATATTTACCACTTTATTTTCTGTCATCCGGATGCGCCCGACTCATTCGAAATTACGACCAATTTCCCGAAGCGCGTGCTCGAATGTTCAGGCGACGAGCCTGGGCAATCGCTTCTGTTGTCTGGGCTGAAAAATCGCGAGGTACTGTTCGTAGCCGACCTGGAAGCGTAGTGTGATATGTATTGGAAGCCGGAACACCACCAACACACAAGTACTGCACTGCGCACTTAACTGCGCGATAACACAGATTTGCTTTTTGAATGTATGCTACTCGAACTGCCACCCGCCTACGGCAACTGGGTTGAACTCTCGCAATTGGCCGTGGAAATGATTAAACTGTAGAACCTCGGCTACAAAATATATTCCTTGTAGACGGCCGCTGTGAGTTCGTTTCCTTTTTCTGTTCTCGGGGACAATCGATGGAGGAGAGCATGCGTTAGCAGGATAAATCGAAAAAAAGTTTAATTTTTAAGACCCGTTTCAAAATTTCAAAGCGCGACAATTGTGTGCAAAAGGAGCTACTAAGTACTGTTTATCTAGTTGCTCCTTCTCCCGAACCCTAGACCCATCTAGGACGCAATGGCCATCGGACGAAGTAAAATGGCATAGGATGAAAATCGTTTACAATACCAAATGGTAGTACTTGTGAATACTTATTTGTTGCTTGCGTAAAACTCTTAACACCTGTACATTCAGCTAGAATACTATACTATACAGAAGCAAATAGTCTCTATCGAATGTTTCATTCAAAGAATGGTTTCTTTTGTTTGAGGATCGATGTCTTGGACGCAATCATTTAAGTGCAGAGCTGTATAAAACAGAAAGCGTGAATAAATTCTTTTTATTAGCTTTTTTTGAACCATAAAACACCGGTTTTGCGCTGTTTGGTTGCACAATATTTATTAGCAATACATTCAGAAAGATGTAAATAAGATATCACTTATAATACAGGGAGAGGGGAAGCTTTATAGAGAAGAGCGGTTACAATAAATGTATTTTTTTAACCATAACGTTACAATATAACCTTACGTTTGAACTATCCAATACTTTAGCATGGTCATGCTGTCCATGTCACTGTAAATTAGACCGTAATATGGTTTTGCTGCATTGCTACGCACTGGCAGTAGTATGTTTCGCTGGAAGTCATCCTTCCATCGCCGGGGGAGGGGATCTCATCGTAATCTTCAGTCTTAAATGCTCCACCCCCCCCCCCGATGGTGGCTAGAGACGTCCGGAATTTTATATCAACACGTCGTTCGTGCTATTTATGTTAATCGGAGGTAGATAGATCGAGCGTATCTGGGCTCGCAGTCGCGCAATGTCCACATCTTCCCGTTCGAACTCGCGTATGATTTGTTCGAACTGTACTAAGCCCTCCCGGTTGCCGGGAAATCCGTAGTCCTTTATCACCTCGATCTGGACCTGCATCACCAACGGGAAGACATTCTGCATCATCTTAATCATTTCCTTGCCCGAGTTGGCCTTTGCCTCGGCGAGTTTTTTCGAGTTTTCCGGATGATTGACCGTTTTCAGGATATCCACCAGCATGGTTTTGCCTGTTTCGGCGTTAAAGTTCGATAGGTACGACATGGTGACGAAGGCCGACTGATGCGACGTATTTGTTATTACTACCACTGCACAAAGAAATAGGAATAAACAATGATGATTTTCTGTGTTGGTGTGAGAAGTGAGAAGCGTAACTGTCAGTGAGTTGATTAGCCGTGCGTCCAGACATGAGGCGATGAGTAATGTTTTCAATTATTTAGAATCATGTTCAAGAGTTTTTAATGGAATTGAAAGTGTTCCTCACATCAAATAAATGTTTCCTGTATAAATCAAACTTTCAAAAAGTAACTGTACAGCTTACTTAATTTTTTTTAAACAGATCATAAACTCAACTGGCAGCACTGGACCACACTTGTCAGATCGTTGCAAAACATTGCGAATTGCTAGCTTTGCCGATCGATTGCGCTAAGATGAAACGCGACCCTCTACCATCGTTGTGAGTTTTTCTACCTTTTAATTTACGGCTTTGCCTCAGCACTGAATCCTCAAACCCACGATGCTGTCGTCAAGCACCACAAGGATAGCAGCACGCATGGGCGTCAAGATGCTCGCGAGAGTTGGCCAGAACCGACAGACGGACCTACCGCTGCTCCAACTGAGCTACTACAGTAACAGCAATGCAGGTACTTCGGTACAGACAACCGCACAGTCCCATATTCCGGCCACGACGGTACGGGGCGCGCAGGAAAAGTGGATGAAACGCTTCGAGTCCGAAAGCATCCCCGAACCGGAAACGTCCATCGTCAACATCATTGCACACGTGCTCGAATTGTCAGGACCGGGCGAGTTGGGGAATCACCAAAACTCATCACTAAACGACGCGCAGATATCTAAAATCGAAGAGCTTTGCCAGTGCCGGTTAGCTCGGATGCCCATCCAGTACATTATACGCGAGTGGGACTTTCGTGATCTGACACTAAAGATGATTCCGCCGGTGTTTATACCACGACCAGAAACGGAGGAACTAGTCGAGTTGATACTGCAGCAGATGGACACGCAGCGGGAAGCGCTCTTTCTTGAGATCGGGTGCGGTACGGGTGCAATAAGTCTTTCGCTCTTGAAGCACGCCCCGAAGGTAAGATGATGCTATCGTTGTTTTGTTACTAGCATTTTTTAACACATGGCTCATTTGCTTTTCCTGTACAGTCATCAGCTATTGCGATCGACCAAAGTCGTTTCGCATGCGAGTTAACACGCGAAAACGCCGAAAAGGTGGGGCTGATGGAGCGATTGCGAATTTTCAAACACAAAGTCGTAGACGATCTGCCGGTGGTGCTAAGCGAGGAAAAGTTCGACATGATCGTTAGCAACCCGCCGTACGTGCCGTCTATGCTCATTCCCACGCTCGAGCCGGAGGTGAAGATCTACGAAGATCTGCGTGCGCTGGATGGCGGAAACGATGGTTTGACTGTGATAAAGGCCATTCTACGGATAGCTGGCCGACATCTGGCCAAAGATGGTGTCCTGTGGCTGGAGGTGGACAGCACGCATCCACCGGCAATACAGGAATTTCTCTCGAAGCACGGTGATCTCATGGGATTACGATTTTTGGCATCATATAAGGATCTGTTTCAGAAAGATCGCTTTGTGGAAATTGTGAAGCTGTAGATGAAAAGGCATTTGTTACAGATACGTAGTGGAAAATATTAGGATTTAGACATTAAGAACCAAACCCTTGTTGGAGTTAGAGGAAGAAAATAGTGAAGATACTTTCATTATCGAAATCTATAAGATAATTCGTGGTAGAGTGGCATGGTATGGCATTGCTCTCTTTCTCTATCTCTCTCTCTCTTTCTGTTGGGCGGCCTACCTCTGGCTACATTTTAAAAGCTTTATTATCTTACATAAACAAATAACTTATTACAGTAATCGACCCTTGCAGCCCTTCTCTCCACAGTTGCAGGTTAGATGTTTCCCGTTGACGGAACCAACGTCATAGTTGTAGTTCCACGTTAATTCCGTACCGGCTGTAATGTTGCGCTCGGCAAAGAATGCAACCCAAGGGAATCGCAGATCGTGTGTGTCAACGAACACGTTCTGGACGAAGAGATTCGGATTACAGGAGTGCTGCATGAGGTGAATAGCATAGCGAGGGTGACAACAACACAAAAGACAGTTAATTGTTTGCTGACGTAGGGATAGGCATCTTCTACTCACGTTAAAGTACCGGCCAAGATTGCCTGATTTTTTCGCGTCCATGACGTATATATGTTCATTTTCGCCGTATAGCTTGCGGAACAGCGACTCATCATTCGGTCCTCCGGAGGCATCCATCAGGTCCATCTCAGGATTTGGTATCAGACTAACGCACTCTTGTTCTGTAAGCAAAATGGGACATTATCGTGTAAGAAATGCGTTCGTAGAAAGAAATATGGCTTTCGTGCAAAGCAATAATATTACCCTTAAAGGATAAACTAACGACTTCGTGTGTTTTCCTAAGCTACTCGTTCTTACCATCATTTACACCATCGTCAGACTTTTTGCTGAAGATGGACGTATTAGGTCGCTCTGTAGTGCTTGCCTTTCTTAACTGGGCTCGTGTCTTGACGACCGTTCCACTAGGCTTGCTTTTAGACGTATACTCCTCATCCGAGTCTTGCGCCGAGGTAAAAATTTCCCTTTCCATAGTGCCCTCAGAAACGTCAGAATCATCCGCATTTTCCGTTGGTGGCGATTCCTCCTTCTCCGACTGATAAGCGTCCGATTCGTAGTCCGCCTTGTGCTTTTCTACCGTTTCAATATAATCCAGATCGGCGAAATACTCGTCTCCTGACTTATCGGAACTCATGTCGCAAATCCGATTGCTGGTCTCTTCCGTTAGCAGATGGCCGGCGTAGATGCAGATGAAGCTGCCTTTCGGTACATCGTTCAAACACCGGATGCCCCATCCCTTGTTGTGTGTGTTGAACACCTGCAGTTTCGTCTGGAGTGAATTCTGCACCACCCGGTTCAAACATTTGTCCTTCTTGCACTTGCACTGCGCGTTGCACTCGTAAATCCCGGTCACCAGATATTCCATCAGACGCTTGTACTGATAGCCCACGCTGTTGATATCTTTCTGTGGCGTTGATTTGTACCGGGCTCCGTTCAGTGTTAGTTGCCAGCACTGACATTTGCTCTTGTCGAAACAGTCGTCTTCACAGTCGCAACCACACAAAAACTCCTTGTCCAAATTCAGGTTGACACCTTCAGTAGGAATGCGCTCGGTCGAGTATTCGCAAGGCGGTGGCTGCTTGTTGTCGTAGTTGTTTACGCAGTGAACCGGCATGGGTTCGGCACCGAACGAAAGATCGGTGCATTCGAAAAAGACGTTTTCGGCTTTGAATGTTGCAAGCGCTCTAATATCGGGATCAAAGTCAAAGTGCTCCACGTTTAAGACGGAATCGGTAACTCTCAGATACTGGTGCAGCTCTGCCATATCGCGAATTCGTCGGCCACAAGGGGCACGGTAAAGGACACTGGCCTTTTTCTGTCCTCGCACAGAAGCTATGTGACGTTCCCAGCCAGTGATCAGCGGCCTGGCGAGCAGATTATACGATCGCAAGTTTTTGCCTCCCTTGTACGGACAACCCGGGCCACATTTGTGTGGTACAAACTTTCGTGGGCCACGATAGTTTTTCGTTGTATAGAGAAGCGTTCTACCATTCGATTGGTCCTGGTCGAAATCGATATAGATGGTATTGCGGTTCAGCGACACGACGCTCGACACATTGTTGTTGTTGTTGTTCGTCCGATTTGCCGTACTCTTCCGAGCCGTTGCACGATTTGGCATGTCGGGCGCATCCACCTTGGGAGCTGGTTGAAGATCGGCCGGTGCTGCTTTCTTTTCCGCTGGCTGTTCGATTTCGTCGCCATCCAACGTAATATACTCGATCGATGGTTCGTTGCGTTTTTGGAATTTTGAAAATTTGTTATTCGGTGCATGGGCAGCACCCACTCCGCGGTACAATGGAGCTAGGCGTCTCGAGCCACGGTATATCCACTCTTTCCTGTCCAGTACCGAGAAGTGAAGTCTCACCAGACTGCTATCCGTTTCGAGCACAACTCCCTGGTACCATTTTTGTTCGATTTCAACCAACATTCGCTGACCGCGGTGTGCCTGCACCATCGGACGCATCGTCCCGCTCTTTTGCATGTAGTTTCGGATAAACTCCCGAGAGTGTGGATGCACATCGTCCCAGACGTGTTTCGACTGATCACACACCACGCGAACATCGGTAAACGGTGAATATTGTGTGTGGCCCGAATCAAAGATAATGAGGTAGCGGAATTTGTTGTAGCTGCTCATCGATTCCATAACAGTGCCCGCGTAGAACGTGCGACATATTGGATCGTTGGTAACGGAACTGATGCTGGCTACTACGCGGGTACCAAGCCGAAGCTTTACATTGGGATGTGTTGTGTAGGCTAGATGTTTAGCCGTAACCACCGTAGGCTTTGGGTCACCCGTTAAAAATCGTACCGTATACATCTGCAAATGAGAATAAGTATAAGGAAATGTAAATGGATTAGCAGCACCCTACCCTAACACTAGGCAACCCCCACTGTGGTATCGAATACTTACATTCGATTTTTCTTCCACCACCTTACATTCAGACCAACTGGCCAGCACGGTTGTTCGTACACCATAGTACTGGTTGTTCACTTTAATCGGTTCCCGTTGCAAAGTGTTGTTTTTGTTCATCATACTCAGGAAACGTTCATGGGCAATTCGTTCACTCGTTACATCGTCTTCAATTATAAGTTCCGGTTGATCTATCTTGGTCGTTCTAACGCTATAAATATTGTTTTGGATGTCTTGAAACGCCGATTTCAAAGTTTTCATTTCAGCTTCGATGCGTTCCGAAGTTTCTGTGGAAACAAATTTGCGTTCATTCCACGTCGTTCATATACAGAAATTTTCGTCACCGTACTTTCATTTTGTTGAGCCTCTTCCAGCATAATCGCATTTGACCATTTGATTTGGTTTAAGCATAACGATTCATACATCTTGTACATGATGTCGTCCAGCTCGGATTCGACTAAAGAAATCGCTTCAGCCGGCATCACGGGATCTGCATTGACATTTATAAAACAAGGTTATTTTAGCGGTCTATTATTAACGAAACAATGCTACCTTCACTCGAAGCAAAGCATTTTTCGTTTACACAATCAAATTTGCAATTTAAGGCGTTCTCGGTGATCCAAAAGATAGCCAAGACAATCGAACTCTTTAAAAAAATAAAACGTCTTGGTTTAAGATTAACCATTTAAGATGACCACGTGTTATGCGGCGTTGTGGATGTTTCACAACTCCGTAACAATCGTGTATCGCGAAAATATTAAAAATATTTTGTGTAGTCTTGACGCGCTATAAGTTGGGTTACCATTTCGCCGTTCTATTTCGACATCTGCATCTTCCTCATCGCTGCTATCCAATACCATAAGGATCTCCGATACTTCTCGAGGGCTGTCGTGCAAGAGCAAAGGTTGATGATTTACAAGCAACGTTGATAAGGTCTGCATGTGGCATAAAAAGTATATTAAGAATTTTCAAAACCTAACTTGTTGCCGCATACGCAACGCTTTACCTCGTAGCGAGAAACAGCCTCTTCAAAGCAATCGTTACACACATTCTGCACTTGAATGTTGTGAGGGACTTTGTACAGACTTAGCACAAACTCGGGAGCTTCACAAAACAATACGCTTCTCTTCTTGCACGCTGTGTTACAACACTTGGGAGGGCGTCGTTTTTTGCATGAAACCGTCTGAGCTTGCTCTTCAGTGTTTGCATCAGTTATCACGGGTTCCGGCTTGTCCAGAGTAGGTTTTTCCGTGGCAGTATTGTTATTGATTTGCGTTTCTTTTGTATCCAGCATGGCTTCTGTTTTTGATTCTTCCCTTGTTTGCGCTGGAATTTAAGTTTATGGGTGGTTGAAAACGATTTTCGAATACAATTAAAATTAACTGATTCAAACTAGTCGTAAGTTCCATGTTTTGTAGTAACTTACTTTTCTCTTTCTCGTTTTGATCAATTTCCTTCATTTCAGTATCTCCTTGTCCAATGACACTGTCCGGTTCCAAGAGTGGCGTAGTGGTATTTAATTCCGTCTCTGTATGTGCTGCCGGTAACGTTTCTGTTGACACTATTTCTTCTGGACCCTTCTCTTCACTGGGATCCTTGTCATCGTCATCGATGCATATTATATCGGTATCTTTTGTAGGTTGTTCGACAGCTGTGTTATCTGGACTTTTGGGAGGACTGGACACATTTCTAGTGTCTGGAAGCTCTGTAGTAAAAACATACATAAGTTCTTAAGTTCAAGTAGTACAACATAACTCCGAAAATCATCCACTCTTCATAAAGTAAGGTTATGGATAAGCCATCGGAGGAGCAAAGCGGTTTTAAGCGGCACTTTACCTTCCCTTGTTGGATGCTCTTCTGGCTTGGATGTTGTAGGCGCTTCCGATGCAACGTTAGATTCCAGCTCCTCGTCCGATTCGAGGGAAATTATGGCGGATGGATTTGTACCCTTGTTTGTATCCATGTTGCACTTCCAAGAATATTGTGCTTGGGTTATTACTATGTTTATCCACAAATGCTTCAAACAATAACAAGCATTACGAATGCGCTGCTTGTTCGGAGTAAAACAAATATGTTATCTCTGTTTCCGAAATGCGATAACATCGGCCTTTGCAAAGCGAACGATCCAGTTGATGCTTTTCAGCGTGTCTCAAACAACTTTCCTGGCGAGGCAGGTTCGGCTATATCTCTTTTTGGACCATCACGCGGACAACATCTTTTGACATTTGAGAGCAGCTCACCGTACGTACGGTAACAGGGCTGATGATTCGTCCACACCAGTGAATATGATCGCATGGCTGTTTGAAAGCAAAAAGGGTAAGAAATGGTTGTATGCGTACTTACGTCGTCGGTGCCCTTCAATAGTTCGCCCATTGGACAATCATGTGACATGTGATATATGTGATGAAATAATGATCGGTCAAATATGATGAATTTCATGAACAATGTTATTTCATGAACAAATTATAATTTCATTTTGCTAATTATCGTTTTGTTCTGTCGAACGTGATGGTATTTAAATAAAATCAATTACCACTTCAAAAAATTACTTACCATTTTAAAAAATCACAAAATGTCATTCAATAATCTGCCCGCAATCAAGGACGAACTTTTGAATGTGCAATGTAATGCAGCAAACCCTGTATTTACAAAATTCGACGAAACAAAACCGTTTCTTTCAATTGCCAAACTCTTCATACCAGGTGCGCATGGTCGTACGGAGGTTGTATCGATTTTTTACTG
>KB677180.1:0-18846 GCA_000349165.1 Anopheles christyi | reverse complement strand
TACTATCAATTTTTATGTAAAATCTTTTAAGTAATATTGTATTTGTTACTTTTGGTTTATAAATGTGTGTGTGTGTTTCAAGATGAGACTAAGAAAAAAAAAATTATACGTATATATATATATATATCACGAAATTGAAATCTGGAGGCATTGTAATAAGAACAATATTATAAACTGGCGAACAAGAAAATGAATATTGAAACTGGTGATTGCATGTTTTTATTTATTTTGAAATTAGAAAACGAAAGAAAATGAATATTGAAACTGGTGATTGCATGTTTTTATTTATTTTGAAATTAGAAAACGAAAGAAAATGGGTCGATGAAAGTTAGCAGATTGAACAATTGATTATAGTGTTACTGTGTCCAACATAATTAACCTTCTCATAACACTATTTTGATCAGTATACCGGACACACCCATCTCGTCACGCTGATCTCGGTTGCTCGCATGCTGTACGGTCAATAAATCTAAATTTAAAATCCGACGCTTAAAGGCTCCTGTCAACGGCGAGTCATTTATCATCAGTTTCTCCCTGTTGTGCCAATTTGATAGCAGATTTTTGCGAGGTGGTGGAGAGTGAAAAATAATGTGTATATGTTAATATTACATTTTTTGTGTAGGAGGAGGGGAGAAATTGAATATGTTGAAAGCTAGCAATATAAAAAAAATAATCCGGATATAAATCACATGATCAGTACGGCATCACTAAAAGATAACAATAAGGTAACAGAAATAAGGTAGAGAAATAAGGTACGGTTTGATTGCGGTCACATTAATAAAACGCAGCACCAACTTCGTACCGCTTGATAATATCATGAACTATTTTAGAAATCCCTCTCCCGATCAGTGGTTGAAGTGCCGCTCATCACTTGCTACGTTGTGCGGGTGTTGTACCACGCAGTATGTCCCGGGTCGTTGTCGTCAGAACGCATATGCTCGTTTGGTTGCTTCATTTATTGACGGTGAGCGTCAAGGTGCCTAACTTTATCTGCACTAGCAGACAGATTGTCATCGTTCCAATTCGCGATTGACAAGAAGGAGTTTGCAGAAAAGTTGTTCTAGTGGACTGTAACATTTGAGTGTAAAGTGTTGCTAAAAGAGCTCAAGAACACTAGGAAAATAGTGAAGCATGAAGAGAAAAAGTGAAGAAACATCAATGTACTGTTCTGGATAGCCGTTTGGTGCAATGTTATCTACAGTGTACTAAGTGCAAAACGGGATTGATTGCAGATTGCATACCTTTTGGCGTAAAACCGCTAAAACGATTGATTTGAGGAAAAGTGCTACATCGACCACGTGGTTGCAGCTGGTTGAAAAAACGACTCTTTTTCAGTATTTTAAAAAGTTTAACACGAATTTATCATTAATGGAGTAAAAATTTTTAAGGAAAATGCGAAATGGATACATTATTTTGATTTCGTGAATATTTAAAAAATAATTGTTCAATTTACCAATTCAATTAACAGGGATAAGTTTCCCAAAATGTTAGTATTAATATGTCCATACCAATGACACGATAAAGCGTTTCCGCTAAGCGTTTGGTAAGCTGTCGTAACATCTCCCTACCCCCCTTCCCACGTTTGAGTTATAAATTTCAGTGAGCACGGGCTGAAGATCTACACCCATATCACACTAAAAACTCTCTCGCCAAATAATTCGCTCCGTATGACAGAACGCTGCAAAACGGCGATGAAAACAGTTCAATTGAAGCTACTACGGTAGAAGGGTCGCGCAAGGTAGCTGGCGAAAAGCGGAAGTAGGAAACGGAATAGCATAACACAACCAGGATCGGATCGCCTGGCAGAACACGGGACCGAGCGTTGTGAAATCGTCGTGAGAATCGACCCGACACTGTTCGCGAGTGGAAGTGCTCTCGAGTGCTGTGTAGCTGCTCGTCATCGTCGTTGTCAACGTCCTAAGCAAAGAGCAGGCCAGATCAAAAGTGAAAGACGGGTAAAAAGCGAGGAACGCAAATCGACTTACATACGAAAAGACCACAGCTAAGTGGAAGCTGTAGCAGAGCTACTGCAACTGTAATTGTGTGTGTTCTTGTGTGGATTTTCCGGAAGCTGTGTTTGGTGGAAAATCGATTCCACTAGCTGCTGTGTCATGTCTGGTTAAGGGCCAAGTCAGGCCAAGTGCAAAAGTAGCTTCCTTATGAAATTGTGCATTGACGCAGTTTCGAAGTCGCGAATATCTACTACAGTGTTACACAGTCCGGACGGAAAATGTTGCTGCTAAAGAAGAACCTTCTCTGCTGGCTGCTACTGTCAGCCATATTGGTGAAAACGGGTGAGCCTTTGCTTCAGTCTACTCGAAAGGGGTGCTTTTATGGGGCTCTCGTGCGTTTTTTTTTGCTGGGGTGGGGATGTTTGGCTTAGCGGTCACGGTGGCCATAATCTCAGAAAGTGCGAGGGAGTGTCGAGTATGCACCTTAGCATACACGATGAGGTGAATAGTGTGGAATAAGTGACATTAACGAACAAGCAAGATTCTAGCACTCTGCACGTTTCTTGTGACATTCTTTGCTGATACCCGTTCCTACTCCGTTCAAGAGCGTTCCCGTTTTCTGCACGCTTTTTCGTAGAAAGAGGAGGAATAGAGTTCAAATAGGCTCTCTCCGTTATCGGTCACATTTTCTTTTCGGGAAGACTTCAGGTTGACACGGGAAGGTCGTTCAGGGTTTTATTTATTTTGTTTTCTCAGCATGAAGAGGAAGAGTCGCGGTTGTGTGTGTGCAAATAGGCCGTGCTGAAGTGCTTGTGTAGTTGTATAGGTGAGCAAGTGTAGCGGCTCTCACGTGTTCTCTCACGTGCGGCACATCCTGACCGTTTGGGCGGACCACGTTCGTGCGCTCGCATCCATTTCGGTTTCAATCTGGACCCGGACAGCTGATTTTGAAATGTTTACATCTTTATCGCGCTTGCTTCATCAGGTGGTGAAGAACAAATGTGTCAATGCAAATGGAACGCTTTCATTGTTCAGATCTGGTTTTGTTTTCGAAGAATGAATGAAGTTTTCAGAATTCAAATACAAGAGGTATTTTTCAATTGAAGCTGTCTTACTTACAATGTGATTCAATTTAAGATTGCGTTCACAGTTATTTAAAGTCGTTGGAGAAAAACAACAAGCATTTTTTCACACCAGCCTTGCTGCCATACTACTGCAATTCGTGCAATGCCACAGCGTCGAAAAGTTCGGATGCACTCCCCAATACGGCACGGCTCAGTTCACCTGGTGGCAATAAACGAGTTAGTGACCTTTCCGGTCAAACCAATCGACCAGGAGCGCGTGCGTTTGTTTTCGTGCACTTTGCTACACGATTGCCCTACAAAAATAGCCCTTACACTTAGGGTGCCATACAGGGAGGTGCATGAGGGAGGGCATGCTGCAGTTCCCCATCGTCAGCAGCCACGAATCATCACATCAAGTGCACGTAATCGGTTCGGATTTGTCATCATCGACCCGTATGCTCATTCTTTCCCTTTTGCACAGTTCGGTAAAGCGGCGCAGTACCCACGGTTAACTAACCTTAAGTAGTATATTTCTGTGTCATAACTGCTCAACTAAATCGCCGTATGTGCAATTCCGACCGGCAGCAAACAATGTGCTACCCACACATTGCAACATACCAAAACAACGATCAAACAACTCCGCTCTGTGTGCTCCGGTGTAGCGGCGGAGATGTCACTGTGGAGATGGTGCTGCTGCTGTCTGTCTGACTGACTGTCTGCCTGTCTGCCCGGTTGCCTAACGGTTGTTACGGTTTCATCTTTCGTTCACGTCTAGTCACGATGTCTGCCAAATTGCCCAAATGTGTTCGTGTATGTGTAGAGACAGGGCTTTCGTCACAGTCTGGCAAACTGCTTTGCACGCTCGCCACACCCGGGGGGCTGGTTATTTCGGGATTTGCGGTCGCAAAATGTTGCGCTCTGTCCCGATGTCTTGTCCTCTGTCGCTCTCTCGTTTGTTGCCCGTTAGATTTCACTCCCTTCCCTTTGGTAACGCAGCGGCAGGAACATCAGCAGCTGGTGAATGCAACCGCGTTGTCCACCAATGCAATGGCTCCAACAAGTCTCGTACGAGCAGGCAACGATCGTACGATTGGCCGGCACGCCACCTCACAGGCCCGCTTTAGCGCTCGCGTGTTTGTTGGTGCGTAAAGCCAACGGAAGTACTGACACGCCGGTGTTGGTCTTCCGTTTCGGCTGCACCAGACATCGTGTCTGGGCCGTGAGGATATGTTGACACAACCGTCACACTGTCTGTTTGGTGGCTTTTTTTAGCTCTGGGATCTGCTATGCTAACATCACACCGTCGTCACCACGAGATGGCGTGACATTTTTACGCACCGGGGTCCCGGTTTCGCGACTGATAAGGCGAGCGAGCGAGTGCGTGATTTTTTTCCCTACTATCAGTGTGATTGGGTTAATAACGTGAGCTGTATTTTTTTGCTCCACAGGTATTTGTTGGGTATGATTATTGTATGTGGATTGTACAATAACATAAAACAATTTGAATAGTAATTTGAAAGATTTCGTTGTGTCACAAACAATATGCAGCTTTGCAAACTCCAAAAATAGAATCTCTGTTTGAGCGGGAAGGAATGTTCACTGATCAGCTTATAAATATGCTATTTAGTTGCCAATGCTGAAGAATGTTATTATATTAACCTCAGGACCATACCCATATAATCTGCTCTAGCACTTTTTTGACCTCCCGTTAGCAACACTTTGAACACGACTTACCTCATTACCGCAGACGGATACTTAAAATAAGTACACATTGAGGTGTGAGGTTGCCGACAAAACAATGACAGAATATCGTTGGATCGCAGCCAGCTCGTCAATCGAGCGCATAGCCACCCCTATCATGCTCTCATCGGTTTCAATGATCTTGCAGTTTAGGGTGGGAAAAATATGTATATTTAATTGTTGTTCTTGTGACCCTTCCTGTTTTCTACGCATCTCGAAAGTTTACTGCGTTCCGACGGCAGCCGTTACTGAGGCGGACGACGAGAACGATTCGGAATGGGACGAAGACGAGGAATCATCGGAGGCAGATGATGATGGGCGGGTGTACAAGAATCCGAGGAATTCGCCTTCAACTGAATGTCCACGGGACGAGGAACAGGCCACATTGCTGGTAAGATGTCGGGATGGTTGTATTGTCCAGTTTCAGTTTAAAACGATGCACGTTTTCTTTCCACAGGGTCAAAAGTGTCTGCGCAAGTGTTCATCGGACGAGGACTGTAAGAGCAAGAAAAAGAAATGTCTCTGCGATGGAGCCTGTGGTATGTCTTGCATAAAACCGGATAGAGAGTGCCCGGATCTGTCACAACCAAGTCTCGGGTCAGTGAATCTTTCTGGGAAGCACTTTGGATCGCGTGCGACCTATACCTGTCCGCATGGCTATCACGTGGTTGGGCTGCAGAGCCGACTCTGCCAGGCGGATGGAAGTTGGGCGGGAAGTGAGCCAGTATGCAAGCAAAACAGTAAGTTTTCGGTTCAAGTTAGGGAAGAGGGTAGAAGGAATGAAAAGGATTTCTTTTATGCAGTCTATTGTTTGGAACCACCAACCATCGAGCACGCGAGACATTCAGCTTTACCTGAACAGGCGACCTTTGATCTCGACTCAACGGTACAGTACCACTGCCACACAGGATATGCAACTGCTGGTTTTCCAAGAGCCAAATGTTTGGCTGTTGATGGACAAGCGAGCTGGTATGGGCCGGACATCTCTTGTGAACGTAAGTGGTTGATGCAAAAGCAGGGAGAAGAGCAACGCATCAATAAAATTGTGTGTTTTCTATGTTTCATCAATTTCAGCACGCTCCTGTGGACAACCGCCGGATCCAGCTCATGGCTGGCACGCAGGAGAGAGCTACACGTTTGGTGGCAAGGTAACGTACCATTGCGGTGAAGGATACGAGCTGGTTGGAAGAGCAGAACGCTACTGTCAAGCTGACGGATCGTGGACACCGAAAGAACTGCCGACCTGTGTTCGTAAGTAAATATATTTTTCAGTACAATTGGTCCGATTGTTGTTTGATTCGGTTAGTGTGTGTAGTTGGGCCTCTTTTTGGATGCCAATTACCACTCGGTTTGACTTTCGCATGTACTAATATATCGTGCACTTTTTCTCTATTAACGCACAAACCATGTATGCTGCTACTACTAAGCTCAACCTGCGGCTGACTAAATAAAATCCTCTCGTGGGCAAATTGGAAGTAGTGAGTCCAAGTACTTTAGGGCCTAACATACTAGTACTACCATTATCATACCACATAGACACCGCAGGACATGAAGTACCTATCATATAGTTTATATAGTTCGGTATTTTCCGCATAGAAGGAATAGCTATCAGCTGTACTGTCGAGTTTAACGGCGCATAAAACGGACAAGTAGATCATTTGTATTTCTTGTATTATTGCCATTTCTGACGCTTTTCACTCGTCGACTAGATTCGCGCGTGACCCGTCGTGAAGTGTGTGCAGTACATACATATGAGATACAAACACAGTATCATAACTTACCCAAAAGTGCGTTGGGCTAGGAAACATGCAGAGCAGCAGTAAATGACGAGGCCGGCCCGCAGGCTTAAAAAAGCGTAAAGAAGAGTTACGAAGCAGCACGCAACAAAATTTATCACTCTTAAAATTAGCCAACGTCAGCACGGGGTAGTAGATGTGCTTCTCACGATCATTTCACATTCACACCATTCTTATTGCTTGGCAGCGTGTGAGTTAGGATTTTATCAAGCATCAGGCAGGGAGGCACGTGGGAAGGCAGAAGATATGTGGCATATATATTACAGCAAATATTTACGTAGCGAAAACCGTAGAGTAGAGTGTCACTTTGAACTTACTAGAAACTGTTTGAATTTGTGTACGCGTGAGCGATAAACTGTAAAGCAGTAGCGAAGAGGAAAACACTTTTAATGGGTCATCGAGGAAAATCAACACGCTCACGGAAAACGGATTGAAATAGGCAGCGGGTGGCAGGGCATGTTGAAGAATGGAAAGAAAACAAGGGAGCAAACCGGACTCGTACCAAACTGTCACATAAGTCTTGGCACGCGATTCAAATTGTACTCAAGTGTGACGTTTATTTCTTGAATAAATTCATTGCCGCAATCTCTAATACTTGTTTCATTTCGTTTCGTTTTGTTTAACCATATGTAAGCAGTTGCCTCATGGGGAGGGAATGCAAAGGGCGAGGGTATAAGGATTTAATCAGTTTATTATGCAGTTAACGACATGCAGGCTGTGCCGGAAGCTTAAGTTACATTATGTTTCGTGTTTTGTTTTGTAGATTTTGTTTGTTCCTAAATTGTGGGATGATTTGATTGGGTTTTTTTGTTGAGTAAATTTATGCCAGGCAATGAAACAGTAGAAGAAGGTGTTAAACAAAATGAAGCGAATGACATGAGTATTAATGATTGGCGGTGGTGGATTTATATGATCTATATTACAACATTAAGATGCAATGCTTGGTTTGTGGTGATACGTTAGGCAGCGACAGTGGAATAATTTGACGGTTCAGATATTTATGACTTTTGTGGTTTACGGGAGTTTGTTATTTAAACTAACAAGTACACCGAATGCATTAACAGTATAATACGCACCTTCTTCTCCTATTTCATTCTTCTTAAGTGTGTGAATGTTAGCCAAAGGTTTTATTATTACTTTTATTTGTTTAAACATTTTGGGAATTGAAGAAAGAAATTCCCTTTGTTTGTAGTGGTTGAGGCTGATTTTACTTTAAACCGATCGATACCGAAATATTTAGTAAAGCTTTGATAGTACGATGGAGTACGACACTTCAGAAAATTCCTTGAAGATATGTACTAAATTAAATATTTTTATATTCCAGTGGTTACATCAGTGCAGTGTCCATCGCCAGAAAATCCGAGGAATGGTAAAGCGATTTACACAAGTACTTCCTACAACTCGGTGGTTAGCTACGAATGTCGCTATGGATACACACTTGTAGGTGAAAGCTCGCGTCGATGTGGTGCTGACAAGCGCTGGACCGGGACACTGCCTGCATGCAAAGGTAAATCTTTGTTTTTACTTTCTGTAGTTACGATCCTAGACATATATTTCCTTTTCTCTTGTAACCTACCAGAAATAAACTGTGGACATCCTGGTACGCTTTACAATGGATGGTTGGAGAACATTGAAAGTGGTACTGGGCTTGGAGCAAGCATCATCTTTCGTTGTCATCCAGAAATGCTCCTAGTGGGTAATACATCATCCGTGTGTCAGATTGACGGCCGGTGGCGCTATCCTCTACCACAGTGCCTGGCACCATGCGTCGTTCCTTCCATATCGCAAGGTCAGGTAATACCGATTGAGTTTGATATAGACGTGAATTCGACGACAATTGTCCCGACAAGCGGAAGCAGTTCGAAAGTGAAACATGGTACCGTGTTGGAAGTGATCTGCGATGAGCATTACGAGTTTCCATTCTCCTCTTTGTCACCACCGACGTGTAACAATGGAACGTGGAGCGTTATACCACGATGTGCACCGGCTCGCTGTAAGACCATGCCCAAGCCGCCCAAGTTTGGTATGGTGCTGGCACCGAAAACTGAACATGGTATGCGGGCACGGTTCAAGTGTAAGGATGGTTATAATCTAACTGCTCCGGGAGGGAAGCCTATCCCGGATCCGAACAACTACGTGTTGATCTGTTCGTTTGGTAACTGGACAGGTGACATGCCACAGTGCACGGAGGTGTACTGTCAGTTTCCGGGATACATCCCTAACGGAAAGGTGCTGCTTGTGGGCAATATGGGCTTGTACGACTATCGACCGTACGTACGCAAGGTGATCAACAATAAGCAAATAATGTACGAGTGCGATAAGGGCTACGTAATTGAATCGGGTCCACCTGGAGCGACCTGTATAGGAGGCAAGTGGAGTCCGACAGAGCTGCCGATTTGTATACCCGGACAGCATCCTCGGTTGCGTTGGAATCGTCGACGTCGTTCTCTGGACCTTCGTATGCGATTCCATCGCTCCAATCAGCTAAAGCAGCACTATCGCTATCTGCAACGTAAGCTGGAGGAACATGACGCTTATCAGCAGCACGATTTAGTTAAGCGTGCCGCTCCTACACTATTTCGGGGTCAGACCGCGTTCAAGCGACACTACACGTTCGAAGATTTTCAACGTTTTCGTGCAAAGCGTAGCATTGAAGCGAGTCGAAATGCAATGCTACGAAGCGCCTTCCATACTGCGATGGTTCGTGAACGCCGAGAGCTTTCGGATGTTGAGAAAGCGTACAGCAAGTATTACGAGCGTATTAAGGCAAAGTATCGTAATTATGTGCAAAATCTGCTTGGTTTCAACAAGGCACGAACTATGCCCACCCACGACGATATACACGTACAGGACGGTCGATGGCACTCGTATCCCGAATCAGATCCAGTAAGTCGCAACAGAGGAATGCAGAATGTGCGTGAATCGGAAGCGGGACAGCTAGTGGGAACTCCTGTGCCCTTAACAGCAGCCACTCGCCGGCCCCGACCAAACAAAGCTAAACAGGGTAAGGCACGAAAACCGAAGCTCCCTCCACCGATAACCATTCCGGACATAAACGAACAGTCACGCTATCGGTTGGACTTCATCGAGAGCGCAGAAACCAACCGGACACCAGATAATCTGAACGAGAATGATATCTACAGCAACTATTTTCCACCACCGTTGACTGGCCGATATCACACGAGCTGGCAGTTTGCATCGGAGGTGACGCCAAGCCATCGAAACGAAGGTAACCAATATCGTACGACACAATATCGCGGCCGTAACCGAACGGAACCTTCGGTGGAAGAAAGTCCGCTCGCTCTGATGGAGAAGCTTCAATCGCAAATCATTAGAAGAAAGCGAGATACACGTGATGCAGGCAGTTCGATGGAAGAAACAAAGCGTGCCCAGAAAGCAAACCGAAAGGCATTGAATCAGACCGACGTGGATAGTATGGACCCAGCACGGAAGCTGAAGTTTAAGGGACCATGTGAACCGTTGGCTAGTGAACCGTACGCACAGCTAGAAATAGTACGACCGGGCAAGGATCCGAACGAAACGTTTGGACCAGGAACGATTGTGCGAGTGACCTGCACCAAGGGGTATGTCTCAAACATTGTTAATCCGAATGCCACTGCGAAGTGTGTTAGAGGTCGATGGAAACCAACGAAGCCGACGTGTAGTATGAGTATGTTGTTTAGAAGATGGTTTCAATTATGAAAGATACGTTAAACCGATCGCGCTTGGTTTTCCATTTTTAGAACCCTGTTTTGTTCCATCTACTGAGCATGGAAAGTACTATGATGCTTCAGTTGATCTGACGACTATCGATGCAGTACGGCCAACGACAGCTTCTCTGACACCGATGGAGATGATCGAGAATGGAAAGATGATCAATTTCCAATGTGACCATGGATACAATACGCAGGCGAGTATCGGAAATTATTGAAGGAATAGCGGAATCGACCTTCTATGAAATGAGATCGACTAATGTGTAAATTACTTTGATCAACAGGGACCTTCAAATTTACGTTGTTGGAACGGTGAGTGGGCTGTCAGTTCACTGCCCGAATGTTTGCCTGCTCCCTGTGTTTTACCACCGATCATGCATGCGATGTATCAGGTAAGAGATGTATCTCTGAAAGAAAGAAGGAATAACTGTTGAAACAATAATGTCTAGTTAATTGAGATCATCGCATTTCTGACATCCACAGGGTGGATATCGCGCAGGACTAACCATTGCCCATGGGAGCTCCGTAATGATCCAGTGTGAAAGTGGAATGGGAAGTGCATCTTCGGTACAGATGGGTAAGATACTTCTTTAAGCGGATGTATGTGTGATTTTGCACAATTCTACCATTACTATTACTCCTTACTGCTCCAGATTGTGCCCTTGGTTCCCTCACACCCGAAACGATCAACTGTGGGTATATATCCTCCCGCAAATCGCGCGACGATGACAGCAGCTCAATCATCGTACTCGATGGCAACAATGTGACCTCCTCCGAGGACGAAAACGATGGCAGAGAATGTGGTCCGCCGGGTAAAATCCATGGTTCCTTGGTGTACAAAAATGGTGAACAAATTGATGAAAACAGTGAGGAAGGATTTCCTTCCGGAACGGAGATAACGTTCGATTGTATTGCATCAATCACGGGGGAGCAAACGACGTGGAAAATTATTTGTGAAGATGGACAATGGATTGGTCGGTCGATGAACTGCGGTAAGTACAACACCAATGGTACGGTTTATTATATATTGGACTACACCTAGCAACATGGAAACGACTATTATATACGCTTATAGATGATGATGATCCACTGTTTCACCGAATGCCGTCAGCGAATGGATCGTGCATGTTCCGCAACAATGAGCCGCACGTGGTTAGCTTCTACAACGATCTGGAAATTCGGGAGGATATTGTGGAGTTCCCGCCGGGGACAACGATTATATCGAGGTGAGTGGAAGAGGACTTAGTCGTACTCTGCTCCCACCGTGATGCTAATGGGACCGGGCAATACATTTGTTTTGTGGTACCATTTGTTGGTGTCCAGCACAACTAAGCAAAGAAGGGTTGAAACAAAAGTGAGATTTAAAGAATGTGAATGATGAATACAACCAGGCACATACTTGTCTCTCCCGTTTGTACCACGACGGATAGGAATTCGCACTGGTAGAGACATTCCGGTGGCGGTGCAAGTATCCATTCTTTTGCTCCTTTTAGCTGTGACTGCCATGAGGGAAGCCGGACATTATCAACCTGCAAAATGAGAAACAGGTTTATTGGAATCGAGATTGCCATGCACATGTTACATTGCACTCACATGCATGTGTGCGCCAAGACCTGGTCCACCCATAAACACCCAATCGATGGCACTGTTCTCCGAGTCGCTGGGTAGAAAGTAGGGACGATGGTAATGCTCTCGAAGCACCTTAACTATTGCCGGATCACAGTTGCTCCATCCAAAGTACCACGGCTCAGTTCCGGGGTCATATCGGACGCGTGATTCTGGCAGCGACAACGCCTCCCGGATGTCGCGAAGTCCTGTCTGGTAAGGGAAAAATTGACAGCGTTCCGCTTTCGGACCACTGCCAATCGTTTCGTACACCCGCTTGAAGAACCAGTAATCGAAACGATCCACAGCGGTCCAGTTAGTGGTCGCATCGGTCACAATCACCGGTCCACCGCGGTATGCGTAATCACGGGCAAACTCTGCTGGACTGACGGTCGACAACCGTGGGACAGTTCCACGAACTGCTCGACAGAAGCCACAGCTCTCTGGTGGTCGAAAAGCTTTCTGCAGCTGTGACGGCATGGTAAGAATGCACTGAAATAGACGAATGAGCAAAAGTGCCATAATGGTATGATGTTAGAACGCGGTACAGGGGATGCTTTTTTGGTTGGGTTTTGATCTTGATGCACTTCAAACAGAAGAAGGAAAAAAAAATCACTGGGTCTACGAAAATATGTAAACTCGCGGCAAGCGTTCATTACGCGAAATTAATTCCATTTCTCATTTACATCTTCATTTGCAAACAACGTCGGCAGCGGTGGCCACCGTGTTCCTCCCAGGATGAGTAGCAACAGCACAAATAGCAGCACCATCGGTAACGCTTTCCATGGGTTGTTTAAACGTTGCCGTATCCAATTGCCGCCCCCGGTTGGGAAGAGAGTGAGATAGGGTGTGACGGATGTGGGGAACCGCTTCGATAGAAACTCGCCCAACTCGATGCCACTCGTGTCGGAATTAATTAAAAAATTCTTCATCTTTTCATGCACTTCATCCATGGCGGCGTGCTTTTGAGCGGGCGTGGAAGGTGAAACTGCGCAAAAAAGTTATACTATTTTAGTTGCTCTAACAAATTTGGACGCTAGTGTATGCCTCCGGGTTTTTAAATGTGTATTTGTTCACCCTTCTCTGCTACATAGCACACCACAATCCAGCCACTCGATTTGGATGCGGCAAAATCGTATTAATTCCACACTGAGAAATCACTTCACTTTTTGTTCATTGTTGTACGCCAAGTCCTTCACGTGGGTCCGCTCCTAGCCACTTCAATCGCCCCATCGTTTCAGCGAGGGACGCGAGTGATTTTCGATGCAAATTTTCCACAAATTTTCTTTCCTTTGTTTGTTGCCTGGTGCCTGGTGGCGTTTTGCTTTACATTCTCCGGTCCACTCTTTCACACGCGCACACAAACAAACAGCCTGCAGGATGAATTGGATTAATGTTTCATGCTCTAATTGAGAACGCACTTATTCGGAAAGTGGATGGATGAGGTGAGAGTTGCTTAAAACGTGAAACAGTTTCCATCCGTTACGGAGAGACCATGCCTTTCGGCACGTACTCGACACGAAATTCTTGTTCAAATGATGATGTTACGGCATTCGAGATGTGCGAGGATCACTTGTTTTAAAAAATCTGTAAAGATGCTGCTGGACAGTATGATCTGGTTCTGATGTCCGTGCCGTGTGAACTTATACTGAAAATGGATGCACTGATCTCGGGAGTGTTGCTAGCGCGTCCTTTTTACTGCAGCTTAATGTGGGGTAGGGGTTTTCCCGGGAAAGGCAATTGAATTTGTGAATAGGGACACTGTGCGAAGACTATGGAAGTTTTGGGACACTTCTTGAACACTTTAGTATTGAATAAGTGGAACGAACAGTACTGAAGTAAATTGAAACTTCAATCTATTATTTTTGCTTTTTCAAATTAAAAGAAAACTTTTTTAAGAAAAAAATATACAAAAATAGTTTACCTATTTATAAATTGGGTGATAAATATGAATGATCTACTTACTTAATTTGTTTCTCGATATGGTGTGTCCAACACACAGTTCAGTTCGTTAGCAATCTAGCGCAACAAGATGAAACGTACCATATTAATAAATCAGTTCTCGGAAAAAAATATCTTCTAGAAATAAAGATGACATTTATTTGATGTTGTTTGCGTTCGTTAGTAAAATCACTTGTGAAAAGTTTTTCTAAGCGATTGTCGTTTTGAGAACATTTTTTTATGTACGCATGTGCTTTTTGCTCTTCTCTTATTCCCAATTTAAAATGTTTGTCTTGACCACCTAACAACGGTGGGCAGGTTCCGCTGTGCGGTTGAAAAACAGGATCAAACGTTTGCAGCTGGTGTTCCTTATCAGTGGCTCAACAGACGCATTCACGCAATTGTGATCATTCGTGACGGTCCCGTTTCCGGGCTGCTCCAACCATCTCCATGGTGATAGCGTTCCCGTTAGAGCGCATGGATATGTTTTTGTGTTTACTACCCATTCCATAACCATTATTGAATAAAGTGATTTCTTCCTGTCCCTTCGTTTCCTTCTACCCAGCTCAATTGAATGGTGTTTTTTAGATGAAGCTTTTTACACTGAGTCCTCTTCATATTGGTTTGACCGTTTGAGTACGGTGTAATGTTGTGACTATTTACTTCTTCTGCAAAACACTTCTTTTAAATTCTACGAATAGACCCGATGAAAAAATGCGAAATTTGTCCGAAATGAAGTAACTTAAGATTGTTTGTAGGAGCTCACGGCTGTAGTCTTTCTGGAGCTGTGTGGTGTGTTGTAGAATTGTATTATATTTTATTTTCGTCTCTCTATATTTTTCCACACTGAAATTACATTTGGGGAAAGCAATTTCGGGGGAGGATGTGTTTGGGAGCCTTTGTTTGCCTTACTTTTGCCTTACTTTGTTTGCTGGAGAATGAGAGCGTTTCAATTTCCTTCCCTTTTTGGACGATTTTAGAAACATCTTTTATTAAGGCAAAACGGATGGCCGGATTGCGTTCTGTAGCCGGTGGGAGTGATGGGCGTCGAACAGTTCGTTAACTTTTGCGCCAGAGATTTAATAAACATCACACTTCGATTGCTAATCGACATAAAAACGGCTTTTGACTGACGTAAGAAAGGTAGAAGGAGCAAGATATAAAAATACAGACAAACACACACACAAACGCACGCATGCACGCACCAAATAAATGCCGATCTGATTGAAATCCTGAGCCAAAATTTATCTGATTAAGAAGCTAACAGGCGTGACGGCATGCTGTCGGTTGAATTGGATGCTTTGGGTTACGGATTCGTTGGATGAATGAAATGGCAACCAGCGCAATAAGGAGGTATACTTGCTCTCGAATGAAGGGCGGAAAAGTTTGGCATGGGTGTTGCGAGCGATTGCATTGATTGAGCGCCTACGTTGAAGAAGTGGAAAATGAATGCGATTTAATTTGACCTGGTGTACGGATTGGCCTTGGTTGTCCGGTGAATGCTTACCTCGTGGCGCGATGAATGGTATCATATTTCATGATTGAATTGAAAATGAATCATTGAGTTTGCCTTTTTCCACTGGTACCGCTGGGTTTTCTGTTTCCCACTGTTTCACGCTAGGCAAAGTAGCGATTTGTCAATTTTCCAATTAAAAGTGTTTCCTCGAAGGGAGTACCAAGTGCGGGAATGAAATCGTTGCTAGTGGAAATTTGGAAATGGAAATTTGTAATCGGACGCTAGCGTGCCGCCAAACAGGGCTGACAGACACAGGCACAGGATTGTGTTGGTTTTGTTTTGTACGTACGCAAGTGTAGTACCAAACTCGCTTCGAGTGAAACTTGGTTTTTCGAATGGAATTAGATTAGTGAGGATATTTTTGGAAATTATAGCATGATTACGAAGAAATTTTACAGTTTTGGTGCTGATCACTATTGCTATCAGTATTTTTTTACACACAGAAATGAGAATATTTAAATTCGAATAAAAAAAAACTTATCCGAAAACCACAGTTTTAAGACAGGTTTGAATTAGACTTACACTCTACTTAATATATTCTCAAACAGATGTGTCGATATTGGAAAGTACGCCATGATTGGCACCAGTGTACGAACGTGCGTTCGTTCAGAGTGGAGTGGACAAAAACCTTCCTGTTTTGGGTTGAATCAGGAAAATGATTACGCAAGTAAGCAGGAATGGAATTAGACTGTTGAATGCTTCTTACCACAAAAACTTTCCGATTTGCAGTGGAAAAACCACCTACTATATTGATACGCCACCAGAACGGTCCGATTGCACAGAGTAACGATGGCAAACTGATCGTATACCCTGGCACTACCGTTCATCTTGAGTGTCTGTGGATGCGACGCTTTGGTAATCCACGATGGAATGTTAGTCACGATTATCGGTAGGTTGTGAGATGTTTGCTGATTAGTGCCGCCTCTACGGTACTGGAAGATCTAACATTTGTATTGTGCAGTAAATATCCCGAAGGTTGGAGCTCGGATGAAGGTCGCGATCCACAGCTGGAATTTCGTATTAGCATTATGCACGCAGTCAAGGATGATTCTGGAAGCTTCACCTGTGTTACACCAGCACGTCACACGCACACGGTCGAGGTGGTTGTAAAGGTTCGTTACTTCCTCGTTCGAGATAAGCTTGTAGTCTTTCTATACTGTTTTCTATCTTTCAATTTGTCCTCTTTTCTCAGGCGGTTCATTGTAATGAAATTCAGGTAAGACGTGGACTATCCGCCAGCACTGGCGAAACGATGATGGGCACACGGGTACTGTTCTCTTGTACGAACGGTAACGCACTGATTGGAACACCGGAGATCACTTGTCTGCCGAGTGGTAACTGGAGTGCACCGTTACCCGTCTGCGAGAGTGTCGAATGTGGTGAGGTGCCGATACAACCGAGCAGCAATGGGTCCGCACCGCGAGTTGCCATCCTGTCGAGGGAAGTAGGAGGACGTGCAGCGTTCTCTTGTCCACCGGGCTATGGATTGAGGGGACCAAGTGAGGCCATCTGTTTGCCCACGGGTGAATGGGGTGCTCCATTTCCATCTTGTGTCGGTAAGTGTTTCACGAAAAAAAAGTTGATCGCAGTTGGAATGCAAACATCTGATCCAATTCTGTACAGAGGTACAGTGCTTCCATCCGGGGGCACCGCAGAACGGATACGCTCAGGGTACTCCACCATATAGGGCAGGTGATGTGGTTCAGTTCAACTGCAATCCGGAGTATATGATGCAGGGGCAGCCGATCATCGCTTGCCAAGACAATGGTCGCTGGTCCGGAGGATTACCAAAGTGTAAGTGTCTCATTGATGAATTTTTGGATTTGGCACGAATGAGGTTAAAGCGTTTAGCACATCATTGATAATGTTTGATAGCTTCTAGAGATAATTTTCTATTCCAATCGCAATGTTCTGGTTTGCAGGTGTGCAGGCTTGCTCATACCCTGGTACCGCCATCAGCGGTCGGATGTCATCAGTGAAGTTCTACTACTCGATCGGTGAAAGCATCACATTCACTTGTGACGCTGGGCTGGAGTTGCGTGGAGCCAAGATGCTCAAGTGTCTGAAGAACGGCAAGTGGTCAAATGCCATCCCGACCTGTGTTAATCCGGACGCAGTGAACGTACGCACCGACGCCAAGGGGGTGTTCAAGCGGGATAACTAAACGGTTCTTTGATGAATCGCTCACCCAAGGAACGTACAAACGACCCACCTACTAGCAGGAGGTGCTGTCATTGAATTGGATGGTAGCATCGCCATAAGAGACGAACCATAAGGAAATCGGTTTCGAAAATGAGAGAATAAAAGCAATTTAATAGCAATCAGCGAGCAGTAGAAGGAATTGCTGCATCTCATAACCTTTACAATTGAGGCAACCCATTGCGAGTAGTACCACAAATGAAGCCGCATAAAGACGAAGATCGTATATAGAAGGGGTACAGCTACTTAACAATAGTGATAAGAATAAAATGAAGAAAAAATACAATAACAAACGCATAGCAAAGAAAACATAATCATAATTGCAATTGGATTGAACAAGCCATCGCATACCTTTACACCGACACAAATGTTAAGCTGCACGGTATGCCGTTAAACAGCAGTTAGTAATATCTTTCTAATACACACACACACACACACACACACAAACATCACAAACAAACTCAGATGTATAATCACTTTCATCGCTAAAATGATAGTAAAACTACAACGGCATGCAGAGGGGGGGTATAACCAACGTTAATTTGTTGTCGTCTCTTCCAATATCACCGAGGAAAAGGAGAGAAAAAAGGAAATTGAATCATAATCTTAGAGGTTTATCGACCAGATGTACGTATGGATATTTATACTTGAAAATATTACCTTAATGTTATTAAAATCAGGGGCTTTGATGTTGAACAGCACGAATGTTTGGATGGAAGGACAGATGAGCAATAATGGAAAAAGGAAGGAGCATAAAAAACATCAGAAATATCTCCATAATGAAAGTTACGTTTAGTACTGATTGTCTTATTATTTGCATGTAATTTGTGTAAAAAAAACAGCCATTTTGGCGTTGTCCGTTGTGCATTCTCTCAGATGCTCTCACTGATGATGATGACGATGGGAATGATGCATTGTTGTAGCCTGTTTGATTGATTGGACACACTGACTGTTTTGACGGGAAGGGGATTAGCTTAACGCACATTTAATTGTATCGACGATCCTGATACAACACCACGAGGTATGGTTTCCCACTTTTTCCTTCCTTGGGTCAAGTGTTAGTGGAGTGCTTATTATTATACATTGCGTTCCGCTTATCACGATGTCCCGGTCAGTGGTTAATGTGGCTGGTGAATAAATAATAACTAGCAACTGAACCATCAGTTTTACTGCATAAGAACATAACCGTTTTGTGTTTGTGTGTGTGTGTGTGTGTGTGTGTGTGTGTGTGTGTGTGTGTATATTAATCAAACAACATGGATCGAATGCAGATTTATCGACAGCAGTCCGTCACGTGGTACTCGTTCTTTCTTTGTGCTA
>KB677169.1:0-18846 GCA_000349165.1 Anopheles christyi | reverse complement strand
TAGGATAAAACAAGTGGTGATTAATCCGATTAGACCGATCAGCTTATGTTAAACATCAGAGCAGAACTGTTATACAAAAGTATTCCTTACTTTAAGAAGAAATCAACACCATTGCTACAACCCTACATACTTGCGCCCTTGTCAACTTTGTTTCCATTTACGCTGCATTCCCACGCACTGTCAAAATATGGTTGAAGTAATGCATCCATATTCGACAGTAAGAAAATTATGTTTTTTAAGGCTTCTTTTAGTTTCTTTTTTTTTTGCTTCATTTACTTCTCCTTCGCTGTAAGTGATTGTGCGCAAAGAAAAGCAGGATAAAACACTTGCGCTTTACCTTTTTTTTACTTGCCTTACAATTACAATTATGTTTTCACTTTATAGATGGCTGCTGCACGACCGTTTATCCAAAATGGCTCACCTAGCGGGCAAACACTTCTGTTCACGTGTGCACCCGCTATGGCTACATAATCGCTTCAGGGTGCATTCCACAGTGTCCACCGTGCTTTGGTCCCGCATTAATATTAGTGGGCTGGGAAACTGGTCAAGTGTCATCAATGAGTGTATTTATTTATTGGCCGTTCGTTAGATTTTCCGAAGCCGGCTTTAAGGGACGTGCGCGTTCGGATCGTTTGAACTGGTCCGTCGATTGGTCGATTATCGTGGGCTGATGGGCATTTGGCCATTTGGCAGGACCGTGCAAAAAGGTGTATGTAGTGTACCTTCCAGTGGGTTGCCCCGATTCGGTAGGACTGGTTGCCTTTGTAAATGGACTTCGTAATGGACAAGCACACATGTGTCGGCGGCACGGGAGAGTATATTTATTAATTCAATTTGATTCCGTTTTGCTGGCGGGTGGTACTGTTGAACTTGCCCACCGAGAGCTGCATAGATAAGCAAGGTGAAATAAAAAAAAAATGCAACGGAATATTACACCCGTGGATTAAGTGTAGGTTGTTATTAATGGGGTGGGCTTTACGTCGGTTTGGTCTAATTACACGAAAAAAAGAAAGAAAGAACAGGAAACGGATTTGGCATTAAAATTGCTACCGAACACAGTTTTTTCTTCTTCCTAAACACTTCTCCCAATACGATGCTATGTAGGCAAAGGTTCGTGCAATCCTAAATGTTGCCGGAAAGAATTTTTCAATTTAATTCACTCAATCATGTGCCCTCTGTCCTTCCCTTACCTTTCACATAATGTAGCACAAATCGATTCAATGTTACCGAAGGCAATCGGATAATGGTAGTCGTAATAAATTACAAATAATTATTATTAATCGCTTTTGTCTAAGCCCATCCGAGCCTCTCGCTCATGTTGCACGTGCGTCAAACGGAAGCACCTTTGCTTCGAGTCTAGTGTTCTCTCTCCACCCCTACGGGCGATTACACCAACGTTCCCGATCATTGCACGGTGGCTTGATAAATGAAGCATAAAATAGGGATGTGCTGTAGAATTGAAGCACGCGCTAGAATCTGGCAGCCTGCCACTGGTGATGCGTAAATCTTACAGCAAACAAACCGGCAACACGCCACGTTGTAACGGAGCTGCGGAATCTGATCTGCTGCCAGGAGGCGTCGGTGCTAGGAGCGAAATCTTTGCGATACGTTTGTTTTGCGCTCCTTGCCATAGGGAATAATTGAGATGTCTGGACTTTTGGTGGGAGGATGGGTGCGCTTCGGTGCGATGATAAACGATACGCAGGGTATGTAGTATGTTTGCGCAAAAGGTTATAATCTTATCGTGTATCATGTCGGTTGGAGGGTCAATTTAGCAGTCAAATTAATTCACTTATTTCGCTGTAAGTAAAAATGGGCAATGGAAGGATTGTAGTTTTGTAAGTAAGACGGACAAGCGAAGAACAGTACAGTGACAATCATTGCTTTTGAGCTATAAACTTTTTATTTCATAAAAAATAATAATATTTTAGTATTATTTTAAATAATTATACAAAACACAATTTCAAAATTGCATTTTACTAAGCTCAAATTGTTCAATTAGTTCCAATACTTTCTTCACACCAGTGTCCGGTGTTTCCCGTATTAGCACCATCCGCTCTCCTCCTGAACAGTGGGAAAAGGGAAGACGGTAAACGTTTCAGTCCAGTCGCAATTAAACACTTCACGCGGAAACACAGTTGCTGTAGTGTAGTGATCGTAGTTTTCGTAAAATTGAATTCCCACTACCGTGCATCCAAACCGTGCCAGCTAAACATGGGGTATTATTTCAAAATTCATTCATCTTCATTGCTCAATTTTCTCTTTCACTACACTACAAGAAAAAACGCGCTCAAATCAACCAACAACAACAACACAAAAAAAACGACCATAAATGCCAGCCAGTACTTTCATTCGAAGTTCGGGTTGACGATAAAGGAAAAAGAAAAAAAATATAGAGAAAAACAGTGCTTGATTGCTTTCTTTCCCGAAGCGAAAGGGAACATCTTATAATCCCTGGCTATCAATCAATTTTCACCGCAAAGCACCGTCAGCCCTGTACAGACGTCAGCACTGGGTGGAAAGCACGGCCGAAGGTCAAGGTTGTGTTGGTTAGATGATACTCTTCTTTTTGTGTGTACCATTAGGCAAGTAAGATGGTGCGAATGCTGCTACTGCTAGAACGTGGGTTTGCTAGAAAGCGTTTCAGGCAAGTGCTCTGGAACTGCATGGTGCGTCAAGGCCCCTACAGCTTAGCCTCTCTAATTAACACCTTTACTCTGGTGCTAAATCACTGTTCCAGGGAAGAACGTTCTGGTTAGCATACGCTTCATTTCACATTTTCCCTTTTAGAATACGGGATAAAGAACGTAAAGGGTGTAAAAGGGAACGCAGCATTTGATGGTGTTAAACGGCAAAGTCCAAGCGGCTTGAACGCTTCCAAAGGGTGAACCTAATTGTCGGTATCTGTTACGAATACCAAACGTCCGCTCGTCATGCATTGATCGCAAAACGGTTTCTGACGGGTTGGAGCGTTTGGATTGATTCTAAAAATAGCATACATCATATGAGCCTCTGAAAGCTTCCCGTACGGGATCCGCAACGAAAGACTGCAATGTTCGATGAAGCGAGAAAACCGTCATTAGTTATTGTATTACTTTAAAAATGGTTTCAAATGTTAGCTTGTGAAGCATGCAAAAAAAACTCGTTATCAAATAAGAGCTGAATAATGTCTCCTTACTCTTACGGTTCTTCTGGCATCCCACAGCACATCGAGTGTGTTTGCAACAATGTTGCTGTGTGATCCCGGTACTTGGCATGGCGCCTAGTAGCCGGACCTCCAAGAAACGGTTGCACTAATTTACTCGACCGGCTTGCTTGTAATCAATGCAGTAGCAGCAGGCTATGCTTCGTAGCGTAACTCGCCAAGAAACACCGGTATTGGTCGCACAACATTAATTACTACCCTGTCAATGGCGAGCAGTTCTCCTAACCCCGATGTCCATCAGTCTGGGAGTGTAACCCGGAAACCGGGAATGATAGTAGTAGTATAAGAAACGCAAGATCCAAAAGTGCTCTTAAGCTTGCCTGATTAATGATCAAGCGATCAAGCACTGCGAGTGCAAAATGAATTATTCTTTGCGAAGAATACACACGTAAGACCTGGTTTGTACCAAAAACCACATAACGGAAAGAGGATGAATATGTACGACCGTGTGCGCGTGTGTGTGTGTGTCTGGGCATGAGTTTCGTTTCACTATCGAATTACAAGTTGCTTTAGCGTCCCTCCTCGGGTGGTAATTTGTGCGATTGAAGCTTTGATGGACCCATATTTGCAACAATGTCTTCCCTATCTTTAGAGCCAAAGCCTCAGCCGAAGCCATAGGAAGCTGTCCGCTGGGCGTGAGAAAGCATGTACCGGTAAGCTGGCTGTGTCCCGCCGTTACCTTCGGCTTGCAAAGTTTCCATACCCGTATGCGATTTCTGTTCCCTCGTTCGAAGTGGAGGGATTTCGCTCAAGTGTGTCATATGTCTGCTTGAGACGATTTGCTTCATCCCTTTCGCACGCTTACCACGATCAATTAGCAAACCCCCCTAAGACTCTGGTGATGATGTGAGGTTGTATACGTTGACCGAAGTAAGTCATATCTCTCCGTCCGTCGGAGTAAAGAGGCATTGCTTGTGACCTCGTTTTGTCAAAAACAAAACCACAGTGACATGATTCATATTTTACCGGGCCTTACCGTCGTACTTCATTGCTCGATGCATTTGATACGCTTTACGGCAAACATTCTTCCACAGAAACCAAGCAATTGAGCTAATCCTAATTGCATTTTCCTTCGTTTGTGGTTATTTGATACCATCGCCAGTGCAGAATGTGTTATGCAACGGGTTTCAGAAGTGTGCAAGAATAAGAACCGAGCTGCAAAACTGTTACACGGTCAACAATTATCACATCACAGCTACGGGATTCTTAGTTCGAGATGAAACAAACTTCAGCAAAGCAACGAAGAGTTTGCAGAAAAAAGGATACCAAACGATGAAAACGAACCATTTTACCTCAAGCTTCCGATACACCTAAGCTTCTAGGAAGGGCGAGGGAAAGATTTATTGCTTTATTTGGTGTCATTTATTTTAGTACGAGGCTCATTACAATTAAATAAACTAAAACGGTATGGGTAGCAAGCGTTGGCATTACAACTAAATAGGCAACTCGAAAGCATTTTGTCCAAAGAAAAATCTTTGATAAATGGTTCGAAAGGTTATTTTTAACTAACTACGCCCGCCGCAGGGAAGGAAAGCTGTGGAAAGCGTAGGGAACAATTTGACATTTGGAGTTGAAGCTTTTAATTAAGCCTCATTTTCGGACCAAACTGGAGGACCACTTCCAGGTGTGGAGAGGTAATGTTCACAGCTTTAAAGTAATAACGAACTTACTGATGTAGGGCTATTAATCACGCTAGAACCGTTTGAGCTGTTATAAATTCTGGTCGAGCCAGGGTAACGAGAGCTCTAGGATCGGAAATAGATTGCGTATGTAACGTAGTTTTTCCACTGCCTGCTCGCTATTGCCGTTTGCTTCCGCTGAGCGAGCGTTATCCTGTGTACTGGCCAAAGATTGATTGATAACAAAGTCGGGCGCATGCGAGAGAGTGTTATTTAAATTTATGGATTATCCGCAAGCAATTGGTATTGCGTGAAGCGTTCCGAATGCCGATGTCGTAATTCTTCGCTGCTGCAACCACGATGTCTCCTGTGACGGGGGACAAGAAGACGAAGAATGATTGTAAAAGGGTTTTTTTTTTGCTTAACAGGAATAGAAGAGAAACAAACAAATCACTATCACTCGCTTAACGGGATAGAAAAGCCTGTTTTTCTTTCATTTCAATGTTCTATGAAAATGGATTTTCGTTCTAGAGCGGTTTTGCTAGGAGTGGGTTGTCTTGTGCGGTAAATGTGCAGCACACTGTGTCACCTCGACATCACTTACACGGATTTATGGTGATGGTTTGTCCGTGGTATCGATTGGGTTTGGTCGAAAATGGTGTTGACGAAGGGAAAAGAAAACTTGAAGTTAATGGCATGCTCGAGCCAGAACTAAATCAGGATGTAGCATGAGGACAAGATTCCTTCGTTTAAGATTATTGAACGCTGTTGTGGAAGCTGGACAGTGGTTTGTAGGATCGTTTTCAAACGGCTCAAGATAATTGCGTAAACCATATTGTGTAGACTGCGTCATAAATGTAGCAGAGCTTGTGGTAGGATCCATTTGTAGAGTTAATATAAAAAAAACCAACAATCGCACTCTGATTGCTAGCTGATTGCTTATCGGTGGATTGATGACCGCAAAGAATAATTGAAATCAAAAAAGGGTAAAGTGCAATGCAATAGCCGCTAGCAGTTTAAATTTTGAATTGTTTCACATTACAATCAGATGAGTGGAAACAATAGGCTGTAGGGGAAGGAACTAAAATCTTCGCTCTGATTGATTGTTTATTCGCTCGTTACGACCTGGGTGGTTTCAGGGTGGTATGATCGAAATCAGTCTTTTGTGTTATTTTTACGGAATTTGGATCTTTATTTTACAATCCAAACCAAAACATTTTTTAAAAATAAATTGCGTTTAATACAGTAATTACTTTCCCATGCTTTCTTTACACCGAAGCGATGCATTAACCTTCTTTCAACACCCCCTCCCTACCTGCAGTGCTTCGATTCTAAAGTCGGTAGGTTTGTGGTTTTGTGGCTACTAAGAGACACCATTTTACGGCTTTATTTTCGGTCCGCTCGACCGAAAAGTGTCCGATTACGGTTATGGGGACGGCATTCCTTTTCGAGTGCGTGTGGCGGTTTCTTCTCAAAATTTTGCTTCGCGATGTGTGCGTCCAACAGTAGCTAAAAGGCTGTCAGTGACAATAATCAGTGCCAGTGTATGACGATGAGCAACGAGAGGGTTTCGAATCGTTCACTTGACTTTTTGTTGTTGCTCCCCATGGTTTTTGATTGTGTCGGGTGTGTGGCCAAGGGAGGGTCCCACCGGCACTAACACGGTATCGTTTGTCTCTCTACCCACAAAAAGCACCGTGGAGAGAAAAAAAAACAAGAAGCAAAACGTTGAGAATTGAAAAGAAGCATAAGAAACACTTACTCATCATTTAAACGCATCTCGTTTTATGAAGGTGCGTATGTTGTTTGTGCCGGCAGTTTAAAAGCAAAGGAAGGAAGTTAATTTTCCCGCAATTAATTAAAGTGTGTTTATGCTCCTCACGAAACCTGTTGCGCTCGATCTCGATGCGTGTGTGTGTGTGCTATATTGCGGTCAGCTACAGGAAGTATATCTTCTCACTATGCAGAATGGTAGAGTGGCGTAAGTAGAAGAATTTTAAACAACACTCCCTGGAAAGGGTTAAGCAAAATATGTTGACTGCATGAAAAATCTCACGAAAATTCTCATATCAATCCATCATTGTATGTAAGAAGTGCCGTTTTGATTTGATCTGTTATCACAGATATGCATTCTGAAAACCTGCTTAAACCCGGGCTCCCGAAGCGTGCCGGAAGGTGGTGATCATGGTTTCACGCCTGTCACAAACTGATCCACTTATCCCAACAGCCTCTTACACCACGTCAGCAACGAGGGAACCGATCGTAATATTCAAATGAGCCGGTAATCAATTAGATATATTATCATAATCGAACCATTTGTTGCTGCTGGGAATGGAACGGAAATTTTCCACTCTGGAACGAGAGGGGGTGGAGTGTCCTGGGGATGCACAGCATGCACCATCGTCTCGCCCAACCTGAACGTGTGATCAGATCCAAGAAAAAAGGTGAAGGTTAGTCGGCCCCGTTGCTCAATGATTGATGAGCTATTGCTCAATCGATCGGTGGAAACCCTGGTGTTGTTGCGTAAGAAAAGGCAGCAGCATTAAAAGGAAGTTTTTTTCCCTTCCTGCTTCGAAGCCGGCGACAACCCACGATCACCACATGGAACCGTTAGCTTGGGACCGTGTCCGATCGAGGTGTTGGGTACGGTCTGGGTACGATCGGACGCTTGGAACGATGGAACTAAGTGTTGAAAATTGGTGAAAATCGATGGTCAACTAAAGGTACCCCTTTTGTGATGGACTTCCATCCCCCCCTTCTCAACGTTCTCAAGGGAGGGAATCTGGACGGGCAGGAAATTGTTATGTTAGCTTGAATAGGTGTGAGTTGGAAGCTTTTTTCTGAACTCCCAAAAGCGTCGCAGGTGATACAGCGTAACAGCTCTTCAACTGTCACGAAGCTCGAGTAGAGAATATCTGTCGCCCTGTTGCGGGTTAATCGCACGTTTCTCTTCCCCCCGCGGGCCTCCGTGCACAAAGTGGCTAGCATCTTGAGATACCGATCCGTGCCTCTACCATCACGTCCACCTTGGACGATCGATAAAATAGATAATCGCCGAGGCAAACACCAAGCACGCTGCTCACACGCAACAGTAAACCAGTGTCGAAAAACAGCAGCAGCAGCAGAAGAACACGTCGTGCAAGATGTGCTGGACACGATTAGATGCACCGATCAGATATCTCAGCTCTGGGAACCGTTACGAATCGGAAAGGGGGTTCGCAGTGTCGGGGGCAGTGTAGTTTTCCTCACGCCCGGGTGCCTGCGTTAATTAGGCGCGTTTACGCATGAAACTATTTAGTCATGTTGGGGCTTTTCTTATCTTTCGAGCGCGAGTCCAATTTTACACGCGCTCAGGTCCTCCATCGCCATCCACTTTAGTGCGTGTAATTTGATGTAATACTACTTTCACTGCGTGCAGGTGGTGCTGGTGTTGGTATTGCTGGTGAAAATGAAACCTGGCGCATCGATCGGTGCGTAATAATAATTGGCCACCGTGCTCTTTCTCTAACGGGAAAGCGTGATTTCCCATTAGCAAGGGAACGCGTACAGTGTGCAAATTCCTGGAAGAAAGCGGACCCAACCGCTCTGAAGGATGGTGTTGGTCATGTTCAATCCTTTGACATGGTATTGATAGTGCTGATCGATTGATTTGAATGGTGCCATCCTAGCTAATGGTCGTGCGGTGCGGAAATCGAAAGCATTTGGCTAATAATAGGGGGCCACACTCAATCCTGTGCAACACTTGCGCCGTACCCTGATAACAGACATTTGGTGTGTAATGGCACAGTAATTGTTGCCTTATGATAATGGAGAAGACGGCTATTGATTATAGCACGTCCAAGTAGCCCATTCTCTGAAGTGCGCCACGGTGAAATTGTTTGTTTTTCAAAGTATCAAATATAATTACAAAAAAGATTACCTTGCGGCTGGGGTTGTTTAAAGTAATTTATGATAACGTATGTAAATAGTAGAAAGAATAGATTGTTTGCCTCATAAAAGCATTAAAATTTTAGCGCTAGTTATTATCAAGTTCTTATTTTATTCTTAGATATTTGGTCCAGCTTTTGGACAGCATCGCTTCGATGGATTGCTTGAAAATATGATCTTCTATGAAAAAAATATCTAGTCATCTGTATTTCAAATTGTCCTTTCAAGTACGATAATACTTTATACTTAAGCACTTAAATGTAAACTTTGTGGAACACATGGAACAAACCAATAAGAAGTTCTTTAGGCATTTCTTTTTATTCAACCATATCGTTTCTTCTTCGATAAAAAAAAGATGGCACCAATCACAAGACATGATACTGTCCGATTAAATTATATCTTAATAATTCCCTCACACTATTAATCCAGCGCGAATCAGCATTATAATAATCTTCTAACGTAAATTACATCCGTTGCTAACTCAACCAGCCTGTTAGCCAATGTCGTTGTAACGTTAAATCGCCTTGAAGAAACAACATCCTGACATCGGTGCAACTTTCTTATTAGCACGGCTAGTTATCGGTCGATCTGTCTCGTAAAGATCGTCGAGAGCAATTTGCCCAGTTAGCTGTAGTAAGCCTGTGTCTTCATCATCAAAAGCAACGGCTCCACACCCATAAGTGGATGATCAGCAGGGGGAGGGAGGGGGCAAAAAAAAACAGGAAATAATCCCGATCTGCACCCACAATGGACAGTTATGCAACTAACCTAGAAAGAAAAAAAAAAAAAGGTCCCGCCCTAGTCAATCAGTCCGCTATTATGCGCACACTCGTCCGTTGGTGCATCGATTGGCAAATACATTCCTTATTCCGATTTCCGGTTACGGAGCGCAGAGCGAGAGAGAGAGGGAAAACCGCAAAACCGCTTCCGAACCATAATACCACAATCGCGAGCAAACCTAATGCTTAACCATTAAACCCACCCACAGAAGCAGTATCCATATCCCACCCATCATCTTCCATTGCGCCTGGAATGCAAATAATTCCTGTCCCGCGTACCAGCAGAAGCAGACCAGTGAACGGAAGCCAACTGCGTATGAGTAGCAGCTTGGGGGGGGGCGGTGTTTCCCCATCGAGTGGGAATCCTTCCTACCAGTGCAAAACCCCCGCGGGGTCATACCGGTTACGTTTTGATGCAATAAGCTGCGCGTAGGATTACCTCGGCGGAGCGTGCGCCAGAACCTGTGCGCAAAAATTCCGGGAGGCGCGTTGAACGGGATTGATCGAAATGATAGCAATTAGCACGGGCACCTTCTGTTTGCGTGCGCTTTCGGACAAAACGGACGCCGGCACGGATGCAAACCTTTGCTTTTTTTTTGCTTCCTTCAGATGAGCAAGCGTGCGAACCAACGGCAAATAGCTGTACCTAATAGGCCTTACCCCTTCAGTCCTAATAGCTACAGTGTTCTGCACCGTTTACAAATGGGGAAAAACTGGACGAATACTCCACACTCAAAACGCACACGCACCATTAGGCATATCTGGATCGGTGTGTTTGGCGTTTTGTGCCAAATAGTTTTCCATTTGCAAATAGGTGAGAAATTCTGTCGGCGCAATAAGGTTTATGGGTGAGGTACGGTACGCAAATGATATCTGATTAATGCGAGCTCACTCTAACGCGAGCGGAAGGTGTTGCCAACGAACTAACGTCACGCAAACGGTCCGAGCTCGTTTGCCGTCCGGTAATTAATTTCTTTCTTAAACGACTAAATCATTATCACACCCGTTCCGCACCGTTCGTCTGATGGTGTGAAAAATCAGCGTTCGCACTGTCACTATCGCTTGGGAGCCCTTTTTTTTCGAGCTGGTGCAAAGGTTCACTGTCCCTCAAGCGTTTGGCCTGGTGGGTCGTTTAATTGCACACTCACAAAACTGAAATCAAATCCAGTCCGCTAGGGACTGGTTGAAGAAATCGACAAACAACATTCATCCATCCGGGCCCTCAATCACTGGACGGTGCGTGTGACTTGTCCGTTTCTGTGCGCTGAGAAAACGAAAGAGAAACCGATTGTTGCTAATCGGGCGGGCGCTCGCTCGACTTTTGCTAAAGTGGTCTGATCCATTTGGTTGTTTTTCCAGCCCGCTCCCGTGGGCTTATTTAGCGAAGGGAGCTACATTTTTCAACCTCCGTCCGGTTTGCTGCAGATGAGTTTGACCGCACTAGTAGCGACCGATCTAGTCGCTCCGCAGTCGTCAATGTCGCTGTGGCTGATGATTGGCATTCGAAAAGTATGTTCCGAGCGGCTGAGTGGAGGAGAAAAGGTCCCGCAGAACCGGACTGCACTCTGGCTGCCCTGCTAGGGTGCAGCTTTCTTCTCCACATCCTGTTGTTTGGTGGGCTGGTTGCAAAAATTAACAGGGAATCGGCAATAGCTGTACAATGTTACCGATGTGTTGGTACAACAGTCAGCAGTAGCAGTGTAGACGACGTCAGAGATTTCGCCGAGAACAGGCCCCGGGGTGAAACGATACGCAAAACTTCAGCTTTAATTAGATCCATCAAATAAAAACAAATATACCGCGCACTGGCACTGGCACTGGATCATGATGATGATGATGATGATGATGCTGATGGCTATAGCCTTCTTTTCTGTGTACGCATACGAGTGCACCTCTCTTAGTGGCGATGGGGATGGTAGCAACTAGAAGGTACCCAACATGTCTGAGGCTTCATTTGAGCCTCATTAGTTCGCTAAAGAGCTGCCTGCCAATTGCTCATTACGCGCGTTGGTTTATTGCACACGCACAAAGACATTCACATTTTGACGGGATAAAGTCACCAGACCAGGTCGTACGTTTTCATTTATCAAAAGATCATTGCAAAGTAAATCAATTTGTTAGTGGTGAAGATGTTGCAGGCGCAGCAGTTTCCAAAGTGCTGCAAAATAACTTCACTTTTCTTAATGTACCCTCTTGAATGGACTGGGCTTTGTTATGGATGGAACAAACCATTGTTAAGCCCTTTTACACCACTCTCCCTACCAGCTGTTGGTGTTCAGCTGCATTCAAGCGAACGCAAGCGCTATGTTTGTTCGCGTAATTACTGCTGCAGCCTCCAAAATCATCGAACATTCATCAATCATCAGAGCACGCACTGGTACCGACCTTCCAAAACCACAAGGACTGGATGGATGGACAGCTGAGATGGTTTCAGTGTTGTGTGCCTACTGACACTGTATGCAAATAATCCTGCCAACTCATGCCGGGTCCGGTGGTCAAAGCAGACTGAGCCAGCCACTTGGTGAAAGCAGACGCTAATGTTTTGCACGACCCTTTTCAACCCTGGTCGGCGCCTTCCGACCTGATCAGTGTGGCCGAATTGACAACTTCATTCATTCTGAGGAATATTCGCGTCCGACCACAGGACCTTTTTGGCAATGATGATTGATTGGCAGATCGGCGACGGATCGGGCGGGGATGGGTGATTAATGGTGCTCGTGGATAATTGCTTATGTCAGTGAAGATTTTCATCACGTTTGTAGCTTTGTTTGTTTTACGTACTTCGCGTTGTTTGATGCTTTCTACTCTTGCTTGAAGGTCACTGGAACAACAGTGCTAAAGGGTTTGCTGCTGATGAGAACATCGGTGCAAGATTAAGGATACAGCGTATAGTTCAAACGTTACAGGTGGCCCATATATGCGAGCGAAAGCTTACCGGCCCATAAACGAGCGATCGGCCCGTTGCCTTGCTATCGGCAAGGTTTCATCTGACTACAGTGTGTTTCATCTGAAAAGGGGTGTCGGGATCCCGGGTTGCATGTAACCAAGTTGGCGATCGTGTTGTCGATTAGCGCAACCAGTGCCAGCGTTGAAGGTCAGCACACTTCAACGGTGCAGTGGAAAAAAACGGATGCTTTTACAAACACTCGGGAAGTACGGGATAGAATGCCACGACTCCTCTATCCCCGATTCAGAATGTAACCAAAAAAGGGAACTGTCTTTGGAAGTCATTCAAACCGATGTAGTCACTGTTTGATCAGCGCGCCAGGGCCTCGGGGTGACACAGAAAGCGTTTGTGTTTTCGTATCCCTCGAGGGTAGGCATCGCTCGATGAAGTAATAAGGCGGCTTGGTCACGAGGTGATGGACTTTGTTCGCAGCAAATAATCCAACCGGCCCAAGAACAAATGGCTTCCGTGAGCAGGCGATCCCGAAAGTGATGGGGTGAACGCGACAGACGATAGGCGACACCCGCCTCATTCCGCAAGGAATGACTGCCGCTCCGTAGTTGGGTCCGTCCTGCTGTCAGAATGAATAACGGAAAAATTGTGCTACCATGCTAGCGTCCTCTTTCACCCCCGAGGGGCCATTTATTCTAGCGCGCGGACAGTGCGGTAGCTACAACGGTCTGCCTAAACCTATCACTGTCGCAACCCATCAACAGCTTCTGTCCTTGCGGGTGGCTTTTGGGGAGGGAATCACATCAGGTCGGTTCAGGATCAGTGGCCCCGCCGGAATCACTACTGCCACTCCGATTTGGCATTCTTTTGGGCTCCCGAGTGGCGACGGCAGCGGTGATGGGATGTTTTCCCCCGGGTTCGTCGCCGACGCCATTCGTTGTCGGTGAGTGATAAATGACAAGACATCACGATAGCTATTCTATTCGTTCTGACATATACAACCTAGCCGGCACTGTCTAAGAAGAGGTGTCGTTTCCAGCTTCCTTTCCTTCACCGTCGTGCTCATGGTGGTGGTGGTGTTTCTGCGGTGATGCGTATGTGTGCATAGAACGAACGCGCTAAAGAATAGAAACGCAATGCCGATAGAAGAGAGATACGATCGGTGAGGAGGCAAAAAAAGGAACCCTCACCAGCTCCATGCTCAGCCATTCCGGTTTTGTGTTTTGCAAGAAATCGTCAGGCCAGTCCGCACTGCTATGCCTGGCTGCTGCTGACCAGGGATTGAGGTTGCGGATTTTCTCTCCGCGTATCAATTTACTCCTCAAATGGAGGTCAATATTGATTACCGGCGAGTGTCGCCGAGTTGATCGGCTGTAACACACTTACTGCAATGGGTGACGTGACGACCCTGGAATTGATCTATTTTTGTACGAAGTGTTGCGCTAATGAAGGACAGTATTTGGTTTTAAAGGAAGGTAAAGTGGATTTCTGTTAAAATATTTATGCTTTTTATCGCTACAAAGAGCTCTTTCTAAGAAGTCTTGCAGTTTGCAGTGGAGTGTATTATTTTTAAAAGCTTTCCTTCTGCCTCTAGACAATAGATCCATGTGACAATGTGATTGTTCCCATACCAGTACAGTATGCTAAAACCGTACCGGGCTGTTCTCGCAACATAATACAATCGCTCGATCAAATATTGGGGGGCTACTACCGCTTGGAAGAAAATAGTCAAAGTAGCATCTTCGCTCACAGCTGATCGTAAGCTTAAAAGGTCGACGAATCCATTCCACCACTAATGTCGTGGCGCGTTGATTAAGGTTTTGTTCACATTTTCGCACGCTTCTTCGCACCTCAACACCTCAACAGTCTTCAATGATCAGGTGTTGATTTACGTATGGCGTGCGAATGGATCTCTGGGGTTTTTGTTTTTGTCAAACGCCCATTCTAATACTGCTAGTTTTATTCTTCCACTATGTTTGTAATTTACCGCTATATTTGCAAATGGTGTTTTTGCTATCAGTGTGTTTCTATTCAGCCAGGCAACTCATCGGGAGTCCAGAGAGCAGGCGAGCTCAACCATAGGTTGTGGAAAAAAAGAAAATAAATTTAATGACATAACAGCAAAGGTAACACGCAAAGAACAAATATTTATGATGAATTCTACTAGAGAATAGTATTTATAAGTCACTATTTGCTTAGTGCACATTTGAAGTAAAGTTATTGACCCTTGCGGTAAGCCTCTTCAGTCCTCTTTACTAAAGTGATTTAATTTGATTAGCAACAGACTTCTGTGCACAGAATATCTCAATCATTCGTTTCTGCTCCCTTTTGCCCGTTCGTTACTGCTCCCCCCGCATTGTGATCATTTATTGTTTGTGCTGCAATTGCCTCACCATCGCGAGCATTTCATTCTTTACCGAGCGTCACCCGAGACGGATTTGCCCGGAGACGGATTGATACAGCTAGATACGGCGAGACAGTGTTCCATGTGTTTGGACCACCCATGCAAACCAAACCTGAAGCGGGGCGCCCTGCTGAAGGTCGACCGTCTGCGCGAATACGAACGATGGTGCGGCTGCGGTGCATTCGTGCATAGCTAATGAATTATTATTCCGAACGGGTCTATTATTTTGATGTGCTACTGATTGGTTAATAAATTATATTAAACTGCCGGCGTGCGCCGTGCACCCGTATAATGCGCCCTCTCTACTGTGCCCCCCCCCCTTTATACGCACGCTTCGTTGTGCGGGCGACGATGGGTGGTTGGTGTTTTTTTTTTTCCAGGCGGCAGCAAGTGCAGCTGCAATTACCCGTCAGCTTTATGTCTAGCTGTGTCAGGTTGGTAAAGGATAAATCGAAAAAGGGTAAAACAGCCAAGAGAAATGATTCCAGTGACTCTCGACTCTCGTTCTCGTGTGGATTGGGAATTGGTTTTATGCTAGCTTTGCCCGGCTAGCGTTGTTCTTTGCGCTTGCTAATAATTATTGATTTCTTGCTGGATGGGCAAGGGTGCATCAGTAGCTGATCATTGCGCGTGAAAACCGTCCAGTAGGTGATGATGGCTTGTACCGTGAAATGGAATTAATTTAACGCTTCATTTGGTAGCAAAACAGATAAGTTATTCTTTTTCTTGTTAAGCTAAGAAATATTTCTTTCTTATTGATTCTTTTCTTTTGTGATGCAAGGAAAGGTACATGTACCTGTACAACATTTTTCATCAAATATCTCCTCAGACTTCTCAGAACACTATTAAGAACGTGGCGACCTCCAGCCGCGAATTAAAATCAATCTTTCATTTGCCAAAACATGGTTGCTTCGACCGTTCGTACCGTTTTTTTTTTCAAACGACGGAACTACGCCCTTGCCAGTCCGGTACGATCGGATCGCTTCACGTTGGATCACCCCCCTCCCCACCCAATGTCAACCGGTGTGTGCCCAGCCGCGGAAAAGACACACACAGAGAGACGAAAATTAACAACGACATACATAATGGGCGCTCGTGATCATGAATTACGATTGGTGTCCACCGTGACCACCGACATCGAGCAGGAAGAAACAACGCCCAAACAAGACGACAACGACGACAACTAAGGTGTTTGTGCCTGTGTATGTGTTGATCCAGAATCGTCAAAACTGACCGATTCGCTCGGAAAGAACCGTTTGGCGTAATTATTTGCCCGCGGCCATGATGACGAGCTTATCCTTTCTGCTTGCGGGTTAAGCTCTTGCTTGACGTCCGTTTTTTTCCCGTTCTGGGTGAGTTGATGATGTTTTTATTCTGTGGCCTAGTTCTGTCTGGGCAGCCGCGTCGTTTAGACGAATGTGGTTCATTTGGTCCCTTTAAATCAAACAGTTAGGCTGTTTTCAATCAAACGGCACTGGTACACACAAATGGTGGTTAAAGTAATTAAACTCGGCAGTGGCGTAGTTTTCGAAGACACGAAAAGCGGTACAGCAAACATATGGGTCGTAGTGTTGTAATTAAGATCAGGAACCATGAACAGAATAAAACTGTTAAATCATGCTGCAATTCAGCGCAGGAAGTTTGGCAGACCGTTTACGTTCCTTCGGTAGCCAATCCCTCCCCCTCCCTGGTGACAGCTGATTTGCATCTTTATTGTCGTGCAGCTCGCATGTCCAAAAACATTGGGAACACTTTTGCGATCTTATCGCGTTGGATCGTTTCGGAGCATCTTCACTTGCCAAACCTCGGGAAACGTGCAGCCTCTTGTACGCTTTCACTTTGTGTTTTGGTGCAACGATTTCCCCGACCGTTCGCAACGAGTGAAGGGTTTGCGAGACGTTCCCGCTGCCAAGCAATGCCCGTCACCAAGGTGCGAACTTCATTAACGAACGCGTTGCAGCGAGGGGATGGATGAAAGCGTGGCGTTTATGCTCGCCTCGCCTATCTGTAGACCAACTTCATTCAAAACATTCAATGACAGTGTTTGAATGCATTGAATGCTGCTTCCAGGGACTATCTTGCTTTTGTATCATGAAGGAGTTTGAAACGAGCGAGAGAGAGAGATAGAGAGAGAGAGAGAGAGAGAGAGAGAGAGAGAGAGATAACGAACATCGGCTACCGGTATTTGCAACTGTTTGCCAATCGTAATAATGCCGTTTAATCTGATAATTGTTTGGATCATTTTCCGGTTGCTTGCACTTCCCATTTGCGGCCTGAATCTGGCGTGTGTGTATGCGCGTGCGACTAGTGATCGGGTGTTAAAGATGAGTTTGCCGTACGCGCTTCATTCGCACTGTGCATAATGAGACGCCACCAGAGCGGGATGGACGTGCATCGAAGATCGAAACCACTGCCGGTGCCGGGCGCCAAACCACAAGACTCATCCGTTGGTCAATTGTTTTTTTTTTTGTTGCTGCTACTATCCTTGCGAATCATTGCGCGGCTGTTGATTAAAATTCTTGCGGAAACGCTGGCTCATTATTCGTAAATTGGTGGTCGTCGTTTTTTTTTTTTCGGGCGCACCCGGCTGCTTCGTTAGGAACCGGAAAGAGAACACAAACGCGCTGGCAAAAAAAAAACGTCAGGAGTTTCGGAGGAGAGAGGCCGAGAGAATGTTTGCCAAATGTCCGGGCGCCCGGACATACCGATTCCAATCCGACGATGGTGACGGGACGGGAGTTCAATGGTCCCTGTACATCCCTTGGAGTAATCTTGCATCTTGCCGCAGCATCTTGCGTTCCCTGATGGGCTCGAGGCACGCCACTGCCGATGGGGCTTCTGTTAATTTTTTTCTCTCCATTCACCTTGAAGCTTATCAAAAACATTGCAGTATCTTGTTAAAATTACGGCTTAATTATCGTGCCAAAAGAATCGATCGTTAGCGGATTGTAATTGATGGTGGCTCCGGTGCGATTCGGGTGCACGTGATGGTATGTACGGGGATTGTACCATTTCTACTGCACCGTTATGGTGATTTGTGGTAGGGTTTCAATGTTCAGCATGTGTGTGTGTGTATGTGTGTTTGTGGAAACTTGATCGTGATAAGAAACAATTCCTTTTTCCAACAATCTCTGCCCGTCTGCCACCACTTTTTGCCATGTTTTAATTATGTTTTTTTTTTACTAAATTTATTACATTTTTTTATGAATTGACCATTAAATTGTTTTTATTTCAATTTTTCATTTCGCAGGACAACTGATATGGTCATATAAATGTCGCTTACAAAGGCTTTCGATGGTGGATATAGGTAAGTGTGTGAAAGAGAATATTTATCTTTATTTAGCGTGTAATGGTGTCATAAAGAAGGTCTCGGTCTAGCACACTACCAGTCACAGGTTTTAATGCAATCTAGATCAGCCTGTCCATTGTCGAAGTAAAAAGCTTCAGTTTTGAAAGTAAACCTATCGAAATATGTGCATTCATATCCTGTTTCAGAGTGGGATTGAAGTTTATGGCTGAAAAATTTGCACTTCTATGTAACCTGCTGACCGACGTCCAACGCTCCTGTCTAGTATTTTGTGTGTATTAAGCATCATCCAGTGGGAATTTCCATCCCAAAAAGAAAACATTCCCAACAATTAGCACGTTAGCTTTACAAACCATTACGAATTGATTGCACTGGATTGGTGGATTCGGATTCCCTAATTTGAGTTTGATTTCGGCGCCATTTGCTAATTAGAGAATGGCGAACCAATCGAAAACTCTATGCCGCGCGCCAATAGAATCAACGAGCAAGAGTAGGATAAAAAATGCAGCAAACTTTAGAAAGACGTGATCTTACCTGTAGACTGTGTCAAAATTGAGCGAGCCCACGAGTTGAATTTATTGGATTCGCACACATAAATTAATCAATCGTCGCAGAGCAGTTTGCTCTCCATTCTCCTACTCCTAGTATTGAGTTTTGACTCATTTGTGAATATAAAATAGGGAGAGAAATAGAAGAGAAAAAAAAA
>KB677158.1:17038-27165 GCA_000349165.1 Anopheles christyi | reverse complement strand
GAAACAATTCTATAATTACTATTTATGCTCCAAACTGCACCGAATTAAAAAAAAGAATATAGAATAATATGCTCTGCAATCCCTGTGTCACTCAAAACCTTCAAGTTGCAAATCATTGCTGCAAAAACCTCAAACACACACAAACACAAGAACCTAGAGATTCTGTAATCAAATGAATCACATTGGATGTATGAAGCGCTTAAACGCCACTCCACACGAGCTATTCTCTCGCTGAAATTTTCCCTTTTTCAAACCCCAAAAGCCTATAAGCCCTTATGCCGGCATCGTGTGACACAGAGCCAATCCAATCACTAAACCCAAGTACCAAACCAACTACCCGCCAGCAAGTCATCGCAACCGTCTAAACAAACATTTCCCATCTGGAGCAGAGGAACGCTTCTCACTCAAAATGATTTACTTCCACACGAGAATCAGCACGCCCGGTCGCCGAAAAACCTCGGCTGTAATTAATACCGAAAAACCAGCATCCGCGTCAGCACCAAAATGCCCTTTTCCATCATCTTCAACGCCATCATCATCCTCATCAGCATCAATGCCAGCAAACGGGCAGCATCTCGCGCGAGACATCTTCAAGCCGGGCGCACGCAGAATCGTGCCTTTTGTCTGCGATGAAAAGTATCGCATTTCCTCCAGATCAATCAGAAGGAAACAAACAGACGGGCAGGAACCAGACCAAACTACCATAGAGGCTGCATAGAGCATAATTTTACCAGCAGCCTCCGTGTTTCCGTGAGAGTGGCCCACGTTTGTAAAAAATAACTATATTTTTCCCCGCTATCCGGTGCTCCACTGCCAACACCAGCGAACGGAAAGCATCCTACCCCGGCGCGTGCAATCATAAACTCATTAAGGGAAAACACATTGTGAGGTTAAACGCAGCGGGCCAAACCAGTACGGCGGTGTGCCGAAACGAACACGCTGAACACAGTGGAGTCGTGCTCAAAAAAACTCGTCCTTCTGCAGTAGCTGTAGTGTCCTTCTGGGTGTGTATTTGGGTATACACCGTCTTTTAAGGCGGTACCAGAGCCCAGGAGGATAAACTTTTCGGTGATGAATATATACGAAACATACGTTGTTGTGGTGGCAGCAACGGTGGCGGCAAGTTCTTTGCTAGTTTGTTCCTCTGCAATGGCACCTAGGGCACGAGAGAACGATGATGCCGTGTGACTTCTTCAACCCGTCGGTTGAGAAATGGCTACGGAAACGACTCGTTACGACGCTCAACCCATCGACATGTGCCACTCTCTGTTTCTTGGTTGAACGATGCGCTTTACGTTACAGGCGACGCAGATGTGTGTGTGCTCTCATGATTCATTGTGCTATGGTGCAAGCAAGGACAAAGTGAAAGTTGCAGCAATAAGCCGTGGCGGTCGTCGAACGTGGGCCGTAATGTTTTCCGGACATACGGTGTGTCCTTATTTGACAACTTATTCCGCACGGAAGATGTGTGCCGCCGCTACTGCTGCAGAGAAGTTTTAACATGAGTGTGGGGAAGAATAACTAACAAGGTAATAAATAACGTCTTACTAGTAAATGATAGTAGTTTCGGAAAGGTAGCGTTTTATTTAAGGAGCAAATTTAATTAGTCACCAACATTTCAGTTTCCATGTTTTTTAAAAAAACGCTTAATTGGAAGAATTTAAAAACTTAACTTGTAATGACAATTTCCAAATTTTCCCATCATTTTTACATACCTTTAAAAAATAATTTGTTTTAATTTAAAATGAGAGAACGTTATAAAAAATCATAATATTTGTTATTCATTCATTCCAGGATAAAGATGAAACATTTAAAAATTCATACTAAAGTATATAAACCACTAGCCAAGTAGTGTTGATTTTAACTATTATTTTGTAGTCAAATCGAAATGGTGCCACATTTTCTTATTTTCATTCCTCAATTAAGAGAGAAAAAATAAAATTGATATCATAGAAACACGCATTACAAAATAATATACAAAAACGAATGTAAGAATAGTTGGCTTTACACAATATTTAATGAATCGGCATGGACAGCTTAATTAAACAATAGTAAATATTAGTATAAAATAATTCAAACAAATATGAAACGAAGAGTTGACAATATAAGATTTTCTCCATGTTTTAATCAAACCCTCTTAACAGGATAAGCACAACATATAGCAAACAATATCGCGTATAAAACCGTTTCATTATGACATAGATAACAATAAGAAATTCCACAAACAAAATCATTCACCTAAAAAATAGATGAATGTAATTATTTTGCGCTACACGTTTGGCGTAGCGAATCAAACATAGAACACAATCCAATAAAAGCATATCACAATTTCATACCAATTTATCACCAACATCGTACAGGCAAGAGCAAATCCAAATTGCATTTTTCTTCCACCTTCTCCCAATCGCCATCATTGTGCACTTGCACATCACATAAATATTCGAGTAGCGAAGAGAATCGATTTCACGATCAAACAAATGGAAATCTGTCCGTGCCAAATCTTCACCATCAAAGTCGCTTCAGTCGTAGGGTTTCGATCACCATTCGGCATGGATCATAAACGGTATCCCAGTGGCTGGCAGATGTTTTCCATTACTGCTGGGTGATGCGCTTTCTGCACCCTCGGGTGTATGTCGTCGCCAACATTTCCCCGTTTCCTACTGAGTTTGTTACACCTCGGTGACAAGTAAGTCATGGTGCAGTGTCAACCTTTGAAGAACAAGCTAGTCACCAGTTCTAAAAGTGTGTAGCTGAGCGAAAGCATACACAGGTTGAAGTCAACATTCTCGAACAGGTTCAAGCAAAGGGGTAATCGTACACCCGAAACAAAAAAAAAACATCTCACAATCTACCGCTCCATAACTTATGCTGCAGTATCGGTATCTAGAATATTGTTACACAAATTAGGCTTACAACACCGACGAAAAAACCAAAACACTGCCTTTTCTCATCTTAATCTTATCTTTACCCGATACTTTGCTTGTTTGATTTGTATCGTTTCGGCTGCATGCCTCTCGGCTGCCCTTTTCGAGTGATTAGGGCAACCAAACAACTCGTTTCCTCGATCATTTCCCCGTAGTGTGAAAGTGCACACGACTATTTGCTTCCCTCATAAGCCGCATATCGATAATTTATTGCTCGATGTCAATCACTGACAACAGTGTTATCTTATCACAGTACGCGAGCAATGTAAACAACGAACAAAAACCAAGCGGTGATTCCGGTTTTTTTTTGTGTTAGAAATGAGGTCTTCTGCTCGTCTTCAAAGCTCGAGAAAGGCGAGGTTTCCGTGCGGGTAGGAAACGACACAAAATGCAGCTATGTTTGATGTACGAAAGCATAACCAAATAGATTGACCACATTGATCGAGCGGAACGGCGGCGTGGAAATGGCGTGGAAAAACGACACAACCTCAAGCTGACACACCGTCCACCGTGACACAAAGCTCGGGCAGCTCAGTAACGGACGAACGGACAACGTAAAGAAAAAGACAACGAAAAACATACAAATAACGGAAAAGTGGTCCTTAACACGATTAGAGACGTGAAGACAGAGGAAGTGAAAAAGATAGGGAAAAAAATGTATCGAAAAGCGCGCACTCGTACACAATGTGTGAGCCAATTCCGTGATGAAGCCACCATTCGGTCGAAAATCGGTCGTTGGTTTTGTTTGCTTTTCGGATTTCTAGTTCACCGACACAAACACAAACACACGCAATACATTCGAGGAATAAAATAGACGTTACGCTGCCGAAGTGCCGAAGAGAGCGCTGCCGAAGTGAAACAGGTCGGGGAATGTATGTTTGAGAAATGGTTTTTCATGTTTTTCCGAACAGAAATACACCAAGTCAACTGGGACCACTGGCTTCCCTTTCGCTCGAACGCACACAGTATCGTCCGATTTGGGTCGAGGCGGAAGAACCCAAAGAAAGATAGCTGTCCCTATCAAGTCATCGATCGGACGTCGTGATTTCGGAGATACAAACAAGGCGTAGTGTACTAATCCTGCGTGCAAACATGAGCCTACGATACGGAAGGGAGTGTTGGAGTTGAGACGTTATAGAGAAAGGCGATTGATCGAGTGGTTCCCAATTAGAGAATCATTTCCGGCCAAAGTGTCGGACGAGAGAAATCACAACATTTTGATGGATTTTGGGCATGTGTTGTTCAATACAAATTCATTCTTTTTGAACGGACTCTGACAGCTTGATCAGTGTTTGTAGCATTATCTATCACCGTACTGTTACTATACAATTTTCAGCTTATTCAAATTAATTTTTTTTTTAGGAAATGAAAACAAAATTCCTTAAAAACATCGAAATAAGGATACTTGTTTTAAAACACCGTTGCTAATAAAATCACACAAAAGAAAGCATCACGACATCCAATTAGGCGAATTAAAGCGACCTGGTTAATATGCGTTCCGAGCGTAATGGTCCACGTCAGCTGCCTATCACGGAGGAAAGATAAATAACAGAGCAGCTGTCTCAAACAACTTACCCGAGCTAGCACAAAAAGGCATTTTAACAACCAGTAGTACGTCGTCTTTCGCAAACTTCTCAGACGTGAAACCATCCCAAAAAACCCGAACGCCTTATCAGGATACGGTTTTCATACTACATCAACCGAAAAACACCAGCAGCTGACACAAAGCACAGTACAGTTAAAGTCAGAGTTCTATATTTAAATAATTACCCGTACACACCGGATTGGCACACGGTGAGTTGAGACAGCTTTCTAGTCGAAATTCTTGGGGTTCTTCCGGTGTACTAAAATTCCGGACCAAAGATCCGGTATCTCCTGCTCGACAACGCTGCTGTACGCTCTACTAAAGGTGGATTCGCTGGAGTTTATCCACCAACACCAACTTCATCCGCCCTAATCGTTGCAGAGCGAAGGAAAAAAGTCAGCAAGATGTCAGCAACACACCACAAAAAGAAAGTGATAGAAACTAGACGCAACTTTTTGGAAGTAAATGTATACGGGTAATGTCCATTTCCCCCCGGAGCGTCCTACTCGAAGTTTTTCCCACTCACTCAATCAACTCCAAGGGTAGATCTTTCACCATTTCTTAACCAGTGCTCAAAAGATAACCACTACGAGCAAAACCAACTCTTCTCCCCGCGACTCGAAAAAAAGCGTATTCTTCTGCCTTCCTTTCTAAAGGTGCCGAAAACTTGAAACCACCGTAGGACAAAAACTCAACGTAACAAATCGTTGACCGTGACCGTACCGGATGCGACATTCGATGGATCGTTACTTGACCTTTTTCGTCAACCCTCCCACAAAATCTCCTTCTTTCCTTAGCGCTTACAAACATCCAACCCACCTCACCTATTTCGCAACTTTTCACTTCAGTGACATTCTGTTTAGGGCTGGAGTATTCGTGAGCCCGAGAGCAAATGAAGTGTCCTGCCGGTTTCTAAAGGAAGGAAGGCTCATCAATACCCAAACAAACGGTAAATGAACTGAACCAGGGCGGATGATGTTGCTAGGGACTTTATCTAGTGACGTTCTGTAAGCTGACCATCCCCATTTGCAACCTGCAAAAGATAAATAGACTCAAGGTTAATGGAGTCACCATCAAGCAAAACCTTCTTCACATACACCAGCTACAGCTACTATTTCTGTTACCAGAAAACCAAAAAGATCCACAAGCTCCAAAATTCTCCAAAATTCTCCAAATCATAGCCCACGCACGGTAGTAAAACTGAAAGTCGAAGACGTTGGAAAAACAATTTCTTGCTTTTATCCTTCCCATCTCAGGATGAAAGTGAAGCAAAGGAATTGGAATCGTTAGAACGGGGTAGCCCAGCAGCTTGCTGGAGAAATGTGAACCAGATGTTCACCCTGGTAGATCATTATGAATAATGAATGAGAACACAAGCAAACACACACCGCCCCGAAAGCCGTTGCGTTCAAAATTGAGACAGTGGCGTATTGTGCTGTGTGCAATTTTTCCACCACAGGGGAAAAGCCGTCGATGACCAACCGTGTTGAAATTTTTTTTATAAGAGTTTTCCACACCAACAGAGACCATCGTTCTAGTTGCGCCTGATGATTGCGTCCCAGGAGAAGGAGAAAGGGAAACAAGAATGCTCGTAAGCTCACACAACCAAACAAAAAGACACTTAAAATTGTCCTTGGCACCCTCGTTTTGGGTACTGAGTTTGCCACTAAAACCTTCCCAGGAGGTTTTAGAATGTCTTTTTTTCTTCCTTTGCTTGCATGCTCCTGTGTGTCCTCTTTTATATGCCGCAAACACCGCAACGCCATAATGTGTTGCCGCCCGATAAGCGGGGCAGGTCGGTCCTGCTGCAGTGGTCCACATGTGGTCCCGCCTCGTGAAGACACAGAGGGTGTGAGCAGGAGAGCAATCATGAAAATTGAAAATAAAAAGAAGAAAAAAACTGCACTTGCCCACAGCAGCAGCCAAAGGGAGAGGATGATCTTGCCCAATGTTTCTGCAGCTAGAAAATGGATTTTTTTTTCACCAGTGAAATTGTGGTACAACCGAATCGAAAGTATAAGTTATTGACTTTACGACTTTTATGGTGTTGTAATTCGGTACCGGTACCTTTATCGGTAGAGTGATAAAAGTCGTTAGAATATGTTACACCAAACATTTTTAACAGATAGGAAGACGATGGAGAATGTTAGCAAAGTTATCTTTTGTGGTATGATTATTTGAACAGTACTGGGAGTGGTGTTCTTGCAATTGAATAAAGCAATTTTCTTTTCCCCATTTTTCCCGTTTCTAAATAACTCAATTTTTTTATTTCTCGTCATGAACCGACATTAACGTTAATAAAATATCAACCATATTAATAAAACAAAAACGCACTTCTTTCAGTTGGAGGAGGGTCTGCTAGTAAACTGCTTCCATAAGTGCAACCGCCATCTTTGTTGCTGTCTTTAGCGTTTATTAAATTTTTCGCTTTCAAGCTCTGCTTCCATTTCACAATAAGCCCACACCATTATCACCAACATGACGACCTTATCAAACAAAAGTAAATTTACTTTTACATCACAAAAATACATTTTCTTACAATTTACATACCATTATAATACGCGTCGCCTTCTTACTGCATTATTCTCGCTTATTAAGCTGAAACACAAATACACAACAAGAAAAACAAATCCCCTCAAAGCAGTGCCCGAATTAGACCTCCCGTAGAGTGGTCTGGCGCATGCAGCATAATAACCCCCAATGGAACTAATTTTATGATGACAGAGGATGAAGAGCCACACTCGCCTCGGTGGAAGTTTTGTGGCAGTACAGAGAAGAAACGGAAAAATATGCCAATAAAGCATTGCACACCGTCTGGGCACCGCAGGATGACGTGCGGAATGTCGTATGGCTACGCCGGCAGAACAGAATAATCAGCAAGCGCACAACAACAGCAAAAAAAACGTTCAGAAACAAACTCTCCCAACGATGCCCATCAATACGTGGGCACAAAATACCCCGTACAAGAGTGTTTGGGTGGAGCGAAAACCAGGGAGAAAGGTAGGCCACTGGGTGGTTCTGTCACTTGCGCACACTTCGCTTGATCACATTTCGCTTTGAAGTGTTAATTCCCGTTTGCTGGGAGCCTGGGACGGACCGCTGGTTGCTGCCAACATCACCAGTTCTGAATCATTGCTATTTACATTTCACCTTTCGTTGCATTGTTTTTCCTCCCGATTTGAGCCCATCGGTGCGATCCTCCCACACCGCTTTGTGCGAAGGTGTGAGAGATGAAAATATTTCCATTTTCTCCAATTACCTCCCCATCAGACAGTCGGCAGCGTTGTGTCGCTGTGTCGCATCATCAGCGTCCACAATTGGACAGAGTTTGAGGCAAGTGGAAGTTTCGGAAAGGTCGGACAAAAAAGCGGACGCCCCAAAGCAAACACTTTGACAACATTGAACACAGCACGGTGGCACGAATGATGCTTGACAAGCGTGGTAGTAGAATTAGATACACTCCTCCTGGGCAGTACCGTGTACTGTGTTGAATTTCCAGCCCGTGAGCATAATCTGAGCTACTGGGAACTAGTATCGGGATGTTGGTGGAATGGAATGGAATGGCACTGCCTCTCTGGTGTTCTCGACCATAAAGCACTTTTCTAGTTTATTGCACCGTTATAATGGAATTTACAATTATTTCTTTGAGACTTACGTGGACTTAGATTGGTTTTCAAAATAATTCGGCTAGAATTTTTGTGGAAAAAGTTATCTAAGTGAATATTAAGACTGTCCTTAAATGTATGCTATATGCTAAGTTAAAATTGGCAAGTTCACGTGTCTTAATCAGTTTGATACTTAAGTAATTAATCTATTTAATATAAAATTTATCAATGAGATGGAAATGGAACAAAGAGTAAATGACGAAACAATCTCTCAATCGCTTTGCTGCTCATGCATATATATGAAACAATTGTAATAAACCTTTGTTCGAGTTTTCACGAAACAGGCAACCCAAAAATATTCCTTCTAATGCCAAGAAGTGATTGTGATTAGGAATAATTTATTCTAAAAACAAACAAACAAAAACTCCCGTTTATTTATAATTTTTTCGCAAAGCTCACTTTTCCAGCACCATTCTCTACCCATTGGAATACAATTTACAATCAAGAAAACATACTCATAAAAAGTTACTCCATTGCTGCGAAAGCACCATAGTTAGAACGTTTCTTAAGCACCGAATAATATTACTCTCAAACACGCGAAACTTTCCAACGAACCGTGCACTGTTGGATGAAATGGAAATGAATAACGTTCCATGAAACACACAAAACACAAGCAAAAAAAGGGCGAAACATCCCATATACAGCCACTATAATCTCACAACACCCAACAACATCCGACTCGCCGGCCTTTGCTGCATCAAAGCAATGAAGCACAGTGCAGTCTTCAAACAAAAACACAAAACATTACAGAAGAAAGCGAGAGCGAGGGGAAAAACTCAAAAATGCAAAAATCACTAGAAGAAAAGTGGTTCACTGTACCACACAGCCACACAAGAAAAAAGAGAATGAAAGAAGAAATGCATATCCACACGAAGCGAAACAGCAAATATGTCACACAGCGAGATGATAAGTGTTTAAGGCTGCATAACCATAAATGAATAAATGAATGAATGTCATTATTTCCGAAACCCTTACTACAACTCCTCGTCCCGTCCTGTTGGCCGGCTCTTGTCGATGTTGCCCCGCCGGATGCTATTTGTTGCTCGTGCCCAACAATCATTACTCTTATGCTGTTGCTTCCTTTTGCACAATGCCCCTCCCCCTCCACCAACCCTCACCGTTTAAGTGTGGCGCGGCAAACGTTAATGTGCCACTTGAAATTCATGAAAATCGCAAATGAAATATACGTTCCAAGGGGGAGCAGTGTGTTTGGTGTGGTGAAAAGAAAAACACACACACATACCGAAAGCCGGGAATGCATCATAACCATGCAAGGGAGGGCAAGCAAAAACAAAATCCTTTAAGCACCTGTACGTTTGATGCATTTTTTCATCCAATTTATTGCATATGATTTTTTTTATTTTACTTTGATTATTATAACTCATGTTGTAGTTTGATAATTTCGTTTCTTTTGCATTGCTAGGAGAACAGGCTGTAAGGTTCCTTCAAAGCTCGCTATTAAATCTGAGCGTGCATCAAAAAATCAAAAGACTTCCACACTCCGAACCACTCAATTCGCTTCACAACTTTTACAAGTTGTTAGTATTCATGTCCTTCGACGTTCTCTCTTAACCTTTTACGACTTTAACTTTAATGAAGATAACAACGGCTGATCGAACCACAACGACAATGTGCAGAAGGCAAGAGCCCTCCCGGGCAACCCTTTGAACACATACATGCTTACCCACACGCGTACAAACCCGCTTGCCAGACACATTCCAAAACAACAATCAATCCTCCCGGGAGAAAACAATCTGCCCGACACATATAAATAATAATCTTCCAGCCGACACTTAAGCCGCGCTTGACTTTTTAACGACGTTCGGAATGTTGTGAGAGAGATAGAGGTGAGAAAGAGCAGCAACAGCAGCAGCATCAGCAGCATCATTGAATGATTTTGATTGGACTCTGGCGGCATACTGTTGTAGTTTGTGACCACAGTACATGTCGCCT
>KB677147.1:5752-22434 GCA_000349165.1 Anopheles christyi | reverse complement strand
TATATATATATATATATATATATACAAAACCATATTCTGCTCATATTTTTTTGGTCTAAAGAAAAGCAATTTTAGACGGTAAAAAAGGATGGAGGGAGAATTTATTTATATACCATATCTTTGTAGAAATATTCCAACTTGGTAATAACAGATACAAGCAAAAAAAAAACAAAAATACAACAACAAAATGCCAAGATCAATCAAATCGCAAAATACACTAAGCATCAGAGCAAATGTGTCTTATTGAACTCCAATCCAAACAAAAAGTCAAACTACAAAGCATACACAGAATCACACATATGTATTACCATTTCAATTTCGATATGGTTTTTGAGTTTAACCTTTTTTCGTTGATTTCTATAAGGGACATTTACGGTTTTACATGCTCAAAACGTCGTTTTCGAATTTTAATGTATAGATTTATGTAGGTGGTGGTTTTAGGAGAAAAAAAATCTGAATCAGTTTTGTACATCCTATAACGCCAATGCCATCCCAAAAGTGCACTGTTTTAATGATCAGAAGATCTCATCTCACCTCTCTGTCGATAGTCGAGAAACTCGTAACAACGAATGAGATTGGTAGCCGAACATTTGCTTTACTCCAGGCACAACGCGCTCTAGGCACTAATTGCCAGTACCTTTCTAAATCATGAAGGAGATGATGCTGTTTGCGCAAGCCAAATGCGCCTTAGCTTAATGCGCACGAACGCACGCGGCATTGCTCATGTTACAGTAAACGCAATGCATCTTTCTCTCCCCTTCAATTCCTTTTATGCATATGGCCACCGTTTAACGTATTTTTTTTTGTGTAAACACATCGCTCGCGAAAGCAATGAAAAAGAGGTGCCATTATGTTTACCACTGATGTGTGTTTTATTATGTTTTGACATTATTGCATTACAACTGCTCTGTTAGTTTGTAGTTTTGAGTTAGAGAAAAACAGGGAAAACCGAGTGATAATGAAATGGGACGAAGGCGAAAGGGGTAATCAGTTGGCACATAGGACAAACGCCGGAACTGTGTGTGCGTGTGTGATTCGCTCAAACTGCCAAGTGCACAATAGAGAAAGGCACATTTTTGGATTAGGAATGAATTGTGCATCATGGAATGAATAAAAAGGCAATATTTTTTTTATTTTTTTTTAGCAAATGAAGAGAACTGGAAAACTCGAGTGAAAAATCGAACCGAAGTGCACACACCGCCATCTTCTGATACTCACATTTTCTAAAAAAAAAACACCTAACTACTACTGCGTCTACTAATATAGACAAATGCAGCAACCAAAACCAGATGGAACAATACAATAATGATAATGATAATGAAACAGTGATTAAAAAACGCTAATCGATCTAAGCAATGAAACTTAAAAACTGAGTAAATAATATAGAAAACAAAAAACACACGTGGGAATACTGGTCAAAATCATTAACTGTGTAGGATGGGATTATAGCAAAAGCGATTGTATGTGGAGTGATGTAGAGATAAATTTAAAGAAAAACTTTATGTGTGTTTCATCGTGCTAACGGAGAAGAAGGACAAACAGAAGGTAGTTAACTGCAGAAACACCTGTTTCTACTGTTTTATGTTGCTTGTCTTTTTTTGCTACGCGACTTGGTAACAAAGCAACAAACAAAGTAGTGAGAGAAATCATAAGCAAATAAATCAACAGAACAAAAGTAAGCAAACAAACAAACAAAATATACATATAAATAAAAAAATAGAAAACCAAACAGAAATCCTTGGAAAAAAAAAAGAATTCCCAAAGCGATAAATATAAAACACTGTATTATCAAAACAAAGCAAAAACCTACACACGAGACAAAACAAAAACAAACATACAACTAATGGTGCATATTTAGCTGAGGAATCATGTTTTTACAGTAATATACAACAGGCAGGAGAAGAAGGAACGCTGCAGAAAGCGGATCAATGAATTAATGTGTTATAAGTGCTGTCCGAAAATGTGTGAGTAGTTTGTGCGCAAAGCAAAAGAAGAAAAAATCGGAATTGGAGCGACATTAGCGCAAATGCGTTTAGAAAATATGTGTAAGCGAATACAGAAATGAATGGAAAATGATACGAAATAAAAGAAAACATACAAGAAATTGAGTTAAAAAAAACATAATAAAAAGATAGAAAAAAGAAGGGAGATAAAAACACGAACTTCAAATGCGCATACAAATTTCACATTGAAGAGACTGAAATGCCAAATTAATCATACCTTATAGCGAACAACAACAAAAAAACATTGTATTGAAAAAAACTGAAGCAAACGGGAGGAAAACAACAAATAAACTAAACGTTAAATAACAAATAAGCACGCACACGTACACTAAACACTCACACATACATTCATTAAACACTCAAAATAGAAGGACAAGGCCAGAGGGAATTATACGTGCTTATATTGAGTCGATTGCGCAACGTGGCAATAATCCAGCAGAGGCAAACGAAAACCCAGAGCAAATTAAACCGGAAGGGAATTGGAAATGAGTGGATCAAAGGCGAAAAATGTGAGCTGTTTAGTGAAACACTAAAACAAGCAAGAAACATAAAAGTTTTCGTATATTTATGATGATGGATAGGAAGTAGGGAGAATGAAAAGGAAAGCTGAAAAATAAGAAATAAGGAAACGATTTAAGTCATAGGAAAGAAAACATCAACCGAACGTGAAGTAAAAATGCAAACAACAAACAAACACACAAAACAGTAATAATGATTATTGATAGCAAAAGTAAGACTTTTTCTGCATACCCGACTCTGATAGAGGAAGAGTTACATTTATAAGGTTCTTAATGTTCAATAAACGGTCAAAATAGTGCACACATGTTTGACTTTCTTTATTTGTGTTCACCAACCTTCTTCGCTTCTGCAAATCGAAATAAATGTAACTTGTCAAATATTATCGCTATATTATTTCCAAAATGTTTACAAAACGTCGAATAACAGAATTTGATTGAAATCTATAAGGTTGTAACGATTTTTTTAGTAAGAAAATTGCTTGTTTTTTCTGTCCAATCCTTATTTCGATGTTATACCTTTGTGTGTTTTTCTGCTACTATTGTTGCATGTGTCGCATGTCAAATAGCAGTCAAATAAGCTGTGAAATAAGACGTTACTCAGATATCGTCTGACGTCTGATGGCAATATTTTGCTTATTGGGCGCTTACAGAGAATTTGGTTTACTGCGTCAAAACTGCAAAGACGTATTGCTTCTGATTTTTTTCTCGTTAATTGTGGCTTAATTCAGACACCACTTGCGCTATTTTCATTCGTTTCTACCGAAACAACCTCTGTGATTTGGGAAGGATGCAGAAAGAGATAATTTGAACAGAGTTTGGTTCATATTCTGTGTATTTTTGTGACGAAAGCTCACACTACCAACACGGGTGTGCAAAACATAGCAAGAAGACGACAATCGGGAAGAAAAAGGAAGTTTTGGAAATTTGCTGTGCTGAGGATTCGTACGTGACAAGCGGACCAGAAATCCCGTTTTAAGAAAAAGATATTGATTGTGATTAGCACAGTGGAAGGAGAAGCTTTCTTATCTTGGGCAGCTTTCGTATCAACAATCACACAGCACTCAAGGGGTGGGTCTATTACGTCCTTCGGACAACGCAGCAAGAGCGAGAAGGAAAAACGTCAGCATCACAAGCTCTGAACTTGTCGTAACAAGTTGAAGTAGGCAGGGACAGAACAGGTACGAGAAAACGCCGTTGTGTCATTCTGCAATTCGATGTAAATACCGTGCGACTGCGGCATCATTGCCTCACATTGCTTAACATTTTACTTTTCTGCAGGACTCCGCTTGTACTTGTGCCGTACGACAACAGTAGTTGGATCCACCCGATCGGTCACTAGTTCCATTTGCCGTGCCTGGGTGACGAAAGCAAAGTTTAGAGCTGGTGTGTGCACGGATTTAGTGCAAACTCTGTATTGCGCCTTCCCGCGTCAAAAAGCTGGCGGCGTAATACCTTTTCTGTCGTTTGTATGGGCAATATCGTTTTACGGAGTCGCATCCTGGAGAGTATGAACAATTTCGAGCACGGTGAGGATGCTGACGGTGATTTTGAGCTACTGCGCGAGCGTTTGTTCAACGATATTCAACTGAACGACGAAGAGGAAAGCACACATGGGTCCGGCGGCGAATTTGCCTCAATTTTGCGCCATCTCATACGTAGGTGAGTTTGTGAATGAGCGGTGGCACATTGCGACCGTATGATGTTTGTCCTGTGATGTCGGTGTAGTTATGAGATTGTGTCCCATTTCAGTGGTGAAATAATGGTACTCAACTACGAAAGCTACATGCATCATCCACTGCCGGTGATAAAGAAGAAGCCGAATCTGGAAAAGCTCAAGGTGCGAACGCCATGGGACTGCTGTGGATGTTTTAAAATGATCGAACTGTACATTTCTATGATTCTATTCATTACCTCACAGCACAATGACCTCTACCATTCGACAAAGAGCGCATCCGGTCTAAAGGATATGCCGGTTGGCGGAGGCGGTGGTTCGGCAACAAGTGCCCCATTTTCCCTTATGAACATGGTCACGCAGCGGCAAAATGGGTTTGGCAAGCGACAGGGATCTTTCGAGCCGAGTGAAATGTGCCGGATGACGAATCACTTTCGACCGAACACATTTACCGAGACGGTTAGCGCTTGCGATACGAAAGTGTTCTGTGGCAAATTCACAAGCAACGGTGACCGGTTTGTGACGGCAAGCCAGGACACGTGGGTGCGTGTGTATGACTCGACCCGCAGCCAGTACAAGTTCTTGCGTCTGCTCGAAACGAAGCACGTGTCCTGGTCGATCCTGGACATGGATTTCAGCCCCGATGGGCAGTCATTTGTGTACAGTACATGGGCCGACGCATGTTAGTAGAATTTAATTTACAATGTGTGTGAGTGTGAGTGTAGCAAATCCAATAATTATGTTGGTTGTTCTGTTCTGCATGCGTCACTGCCGCAGTGTTTATTTCTAGCATGGACCGTGGAGTTTCGGATAATATACAATCGCTTTATCTGAGCCCGAACAACCAGAAGCTGGGAGTATTCACCGTGTGCTATTCGGGATGCGGCAAGCACATTTTGTGCGGCGCTAACGATGGCACGCTGTACGCATACGATCTGGAGGCGAACCGGCGCACGTTAATGGCACCTGTCGCACGTCTTGACACGGACGTAAATACTGTTGGTTTTGTAGAGGAATTATCGAACATATTCTACAGTGGAAGTGATGATGGTGTCATAAAGGTAAGAGATGTAAAGAAACAATGAAGCATAATCGCAATCCATTCCAAAACATAGCAAAACTCCATTAATAATCTGTCATTCTCCATTCTTGCTCATCTCACTTAGCTATGGGATCGCCGTTGCATTGACGAATCGAACCCGCAACCAGTTGGCAGATTGATCGGCCATTTCGACGGAATCACGTACATTGATTCGAGGAACGATGGTCGTTACATAATTTCGAACTCGAAGGACCAGAGCATTAAGCTATGGGATCTGCGCAAAATGACACCTTCTTATGCCCGGCCTGAGCACGCGTACAGTAACTGGGACTACCGGTGGGACGATGTGCCCAAGCGCTGTAAGTGTTTGTTTCTCGAGGGTTTTATTTTCTTTATTCTTGAGGTTTATTCCTTGAGATCAGGTGATATGTTTAAATGCATTTTCTTCACTGTATCTAGTCTTCAACGTAAAGCGCGCGCAGCGAGGCGACACTAGTATCATGACCTACCGTGGCCACAAGGTGCAGAAGAGTTTAATCCGGGCAAAATTTTCACCCGCAAATACCACCGGTCAACGGTACATCTATACCGGTTGCGGCACGGGTCGTCTGATAAGTAAGATCTTTGGAACTTCATTTCCTTTAATTTATGTCGAGCTTTAAATTAATTCATTTACCATACCTTTAATTGTATTAGTTTACGACGTGCTAACCGGAAAGATTGTCGAAGCAATCGAAGGGCATCACGATATTGTACGCGATGTGGCTTGGCATCCACATCGAACAGAAATCATCACATGCTCGGTAAGTAGTAATGGCTGATAGACAGGAGAAGCTTGAGCTGAATTAATCGTTCCTCTTCCTCTAGTGGGATTGCACCGTTCATAGACACACATACTGTAGTCCAATCGAGAAGCAGGAACAAAGAGACAAGTTGCTGGATTTGAAAACGCGGCGTCTGTCCTACACCAGTCGTTCCAATGGTGTCGTTTCCGAGAGTGAAATCTCGGAGCAGCCGCCGGTACGAAGATCGCGCCGTTTGGCTGAACGCAACAGCCACGGAGGCCGTGTCAGTGCCAGTAGTAGCAGCAGCAGTAGCAGCGCCAGCAGCAGTAGTAGCAATGGCAGTTTGGCCAGTAACGGCAACAGCAGCAGCAGCGGCCGTAGCTCTAGCTCAGGACGCATTAGCCGCAATAGGAATGTCTCCGCCTCACGACACAGAGAGTCAGGAAATGTTTTCCGATCACTGCACAGACGCCATCATCGCGGCAGCCCATGAAAAACAGAATTGGGAGCAAGACAAACACATCACCCTTGAATGGCAGGCACCGATATAGAAGTGCCCGCGCCCTTATCTTTTTACTGTTTGGTTTGCGTGGTACAACTTTTTGCTCTATGCAGAACGAGATGAAGCACCCTGCAAATTGAAATAGGAAGTGATTTTTTTAAATTTTTTTCTGCTAGAAGGTTAGTTGTGTAGTGAAAATTACCGAATTTATTATTTTCGTTTCACTCTGTTCTCCGATTATGTGTATCGCATTTCGAATGGTAGCGCTGATTGCCCGATTGTGCCGATAAAAACGAGTCCCCCCCCCACCCTCTCCCGCGTGTTCGTTTCGTCTTTCGAAACACATAACTAGTTTGTGCAATGAGAATTTTCATGATTGATTGACAAATCGTTCTTTAAGAATGAATTGTCTTTTTTACATTTTTCACAATTGATCCACGTTGCTAAAGCACAGCAAAGAACAGAAAATAAAAAAGAAAATAGAGCCTTTCGAATTAACAGTACATGCTTTTCAAGTTGAACCTTTCCCTGATTTTAAGCGAATTTAGAATCCCACAGTACGGTGATTGATATTTCGTCTTTATTTTTTTGTCTCTATGTATGAATTAAATCCACACTTAAAAATCACTTCTCAAGGCAATTTGAGAGGAAGCATTCAGTTAGCTTTGCTTCTGTGCTAATATGCTACAGACTACAGGGGAAATCGTTTCATTATCATGGTAGGTGGCAAAAGAGAATTGGTGGGGATGGCAAAAGGACACATATTAACTATTCTACTGTAAATTTTATCTAATGTTATATATTCGATGGACTGATTTTCTATTCTAAGAAGTGTGCGATTATCCAGAATGTAATGAAATGGAACAGAACAGTTTAAACAAAGGCATACACATACATACGCCCACACATACAACACCGGAAATATTTCAGTAAAATCGAATAAAGTTAAAATTATCGAAAATAGAATATACACCACGCGCTGCATTGTTGTTTATTTCATTTACGCTTGTTTTTATTGTATCCTAGTATTCGTTCGCCTCGTCGTCACACACACAAACTGTGTCTCGCAAATATACGCTTGTGACATGTGGCAGATCCTCCAGCCCCGGGGCTTTAATCTTGCTGGTTGAGACTAAAGTTAGTGAGAGTTTGTGTTGGGTTGATAGGTATTGTTGTAATGGCATAATGTTGTGTTTCCGAATATAAGTTTCTTTGGGCAATGTTTGCACACTTTACCCTTTCCGCTCTATAGGCGGCAATACATACGAAAACGTACACGAATAAGTATTAATTGCTTGATAAACATACACATAAACACATTCTTACACCTTAAAGCTATTCTTTCGTTCAAGGATATTTGCTTAACTTTCAAGGACGTAACAAAAATCTAATATCCAACAAATCTTCTCAATTTCAATGAAGGCTGGGTCAAACTTATCGACAGTATAAGAAATGCAATTTAATCAATAACGACCACTATGGGGTATGCTGTGTCATTTTGATAATAATTTAAGAAATTGGTCACAGTTCACACAGTTCTTGAAAGATTGTTATTAAGGAATTTCTTTGCTATTCGTCGTAGTGTGTATATGTAGTTTTGTCTGTATTCAAGGGATATCGACTGTCACAACTCCTGTTGCTATTTTCTCCTCGTGTGCCTACCGTGCCCAGTTCCATTTTCACGCTACTCGTGAATGTATGTAGAATGTATAAAATATGTTTATTTAAAGATCACAATCAAATTTAATCGCTGCCCATGTCATCACGCTTCTTCACTGTACGGTCTGCACTGTCGATCCGCCTGTTCTGTTAATTATTTATACGGTGTATAAACTGCCTCTGCTACAGTATTGATGATTATTCTGATGAGAATGATCATGATAAGATGTAGCAAATGGTGACACACGGTGCATGGTGCCTATCCTAACTGTTCCGCAAATCCTTTGATCCTTTGTTTCTTGCATAAATACACACCCTTTCCGGCCAGATTTACATTTTACGTTCATGCGAACCAGCCGCAGGAATTAAAAAAACGATCCTTCATCTCGTCCTAAATATCTCGAACCCATCCTCATTACTTCATCAAATCACATTCTCTAAAGCTCAAGCATGTACACACATTCACACGTATAGACCCATCCCGTACACATCAACACACAAACGAAAGGGAACTGGAACAATAGCACGATGAAGCAGAGTTCATTCTATGTAAGGCTCTCTAAAATAGTCATTATACTCTGTTGCTTATCGTTGAACAGATAAAACTACACAAAACATTGCTCCTTTTTGTGCGGATCAGTATTAACCATGAGCAATGGGTTATATCGAAATAAGAAAGAAAATTTCAGATTTTGAACATAAAGTGTCCTCATAGCCGTTTTGGCTCGTATATCACAATCTACCGCAACGTGTTTCGTACTCCATCTGCACTCATTCCTATCGTATGTCTGTGTGTATGTGTATTCTCTTGTCAGCATCACATCCGGTTCTAGCATGCTATGATTGTGGAATTTCTAGACTGCCTGCATGTGTGTATGAAAAAATATGATTTTTTGTTTTGCTTTCTGGTCTCTCGTTCTCTTTCTCTCTCCTTTTCCCACAAGTCTACTTGCACATTAACATCACACCTAGTACAAAAGCTTATTGGATACACGGTACTGCTTAATATAGTGCCGGTGAACATTATTAGTTCAGCAGTTGTTGCTTATCTTTACCCCCTAACCTAAGTTGATGGCCTATTTTATTTATTTTCTTGCAAGCTTTCAAACACACACACACAAACACTTTTTTAAAGTATTGGTTTTAGTTAATGATGAAGTTCATTATTTTCTTATAAAATGTGTATCGATGCGTACGCAATATGTGCCTGTTAACGCTGTGGTGCATCGCTTTGTTTAAGTATTCAATCTACTAACACTGGGAGGTGGAATAGGCGAAATTGTTGGATGTTATTATTGTTCACAAAAAAAACCACCGCCACACCATCGCATTTCTTAACTACAATGATTCAATGGACAGATGATGTACCCAAACATGCGTTTGATAATGTCATATCACACCATACTTATGCTTTGAACACATGTGATAGTGTTCACACTTGTGTATGTGTTAATTTCCGTCATTAGTGTATTTTTGTGTGGAACCACTACCCTTTTTTTGTATGTTTCCGGTCATACATCCAAATCATTTCGATGATTTGGCGACAATAAGCTTTACTATTTGGTGTGATATTCTGAGTGGGTTGTTGGTTTATTCTCATCCGGGGACCATAGCCTAGGACCAAGTTCTAAATAATCCTTACACAAAAGGCGACCACCAATACGAGCAGCATGCGGTAAGCGATTTTAGATCGATACACGAAGGGGGGCGTTATTTAATCTTGTTGTAAAATGTTGTTTGCTGCTCTGCAAATCATTCTATACCGTAAAATCTTTTCTCGCCACGACCCAGACGCACCAAAGTTAGCGACAGGTGCACTGCACCGTGATACGTGCATTCAAAGTTATGCAATTTACGTTTGTTTGCGTGTGTATGTAGTTTTCAGTCCAGGCCTGACAGCCAGTTTTAGAGCCTAGTGTATCTTAGCTGCCCCTAACGATCCGTGAAGGTTTTTGATTCGTTTGTAATGCCTAAATAACAATGCGAGAACCTTCTACCTCCATCCCGGTTTCTATTTTATCCGGGTGTGATTGAGGGTATTGGTTAGCGTATTATATTGTGTATGTATGCTACGGTTACAAGTATAAATATCAGTCGTCTCTACTCCTACAGAGCACTTTTCTGGCTAAGCCGATCGCCTGATCTCAGAGAATCTCACAACATCGGCAATACCTCGGGCGTGGACCGTTTATTGTTGGTGGAGGTGTAACCGGTGCGAAGTAAGCGTGTACCTTTATGTTGGGAAGGTGATTCTGAGAATAAGGAAAATATGAGTTTTAGTATTCAAGCCTCTTTGAGTTGGTTTGCATCAGCTCACCCTTAAACGGCGGATTGCATTTCGTGAAATGAGTTGGCAATCGTACAGCTCTATCCGTTGCAGATTGTGACAGGATATAAGATGCTCTAGCGTCGCATCTGTGATCAGTGGACAGTTGTCTAGCTCAAGGACGGAAAGGCTTTCAGCAGCACAACCACCGCCGGCCAGCTGCCGGATACCTTCGTCCGTTATTAGCTCACAGTGCGATAAAGTCTGGCAGGAGATTTAACAATAAGTAACGGTTGCAAATGAAGACTACGACAGTAGTCGCTGGGTGGATACGAGTCTATATCTTACCAGCTTCTCCAGACTAGGACATCCCAATGCAAGGTTCTGCAATGTGGCATCAGTGATGAGACTACACTCCTCCAAATCCATGCGTTCCAGATATTTACAATTCTACAAACATAGCCATGCGAAGATATAGAGTGGAATAACGCTGAAAATGTGCACTATATAACTATACCTTTGCCAGCGCGATGAAGCCACTATCGGTGAATTGTGCACATCCGGCCACCTCGAGCGTGTTGAGATACTGATTATTCATCGCTAGGGCAGTGAGGGACTGATCGGTAAGCTCGGTACACTTGGATACACACAGTTGCTTCAAGTTGCAGCATTTTTCCGCGATCTTTGATATTGATGCATCCGTTATGCTCTGTGGAAGCACGAAATATAAAACATATTATGATTCACCAGCATTCGGTCAAATGCTATCAGGGCAAAGCTTACTCACATCACAACTATGTAGATTTAGAACCTCTATCCCGGGGCAGAACAGTGCAAGCGCGATAACAGCCCTATCGTTTACCTGCTTGCAACCTACAACCGACAAGCAACGGAAGTGGGCGAGAGAAAAACAATAAGATAATAAGCACGGTAAAAACATTTGCAGCATGCATTCTAATGAGGACACATTATCACATACGTGTGCTTTTAACAAACAGCGACTGTTGACAAACGAGCGATACACAATGTGCAACACTTATTTGAACATTTAAAATGTGAGACTTAACTTTTGCCTTACATAGAAAGGCATATTTGTATGTACCAGTTGACACACATCGTCCGTGTGATGCTTACCTTTACTGCTAAATTTTTTAATCTTATTGCATCCTCTGGCAAGCGCGTCGACGCCATTTTCCGTGATTAGATTGCACCAGGATACATTGATTTCGGACAAATTCTACAATGGTCAAACATGATTTCACTTATAGCAAGAATTCAACAGCAGAACTACAATACGGCTCTACTTACAGGGCACCCGTCGGAGAGTGCTTTAAGGCTGCTGTCGGATATCTGTGAGCACGACTCCAAATTGATCGCGGTCAGCTTGGCGCAGTTCTTGCTGAGCTGCTGAATGGCAACATCGCTGATCTTTTTGCACTCGGACAAATCGAGATGCTCGATGTTATGGCAGTAGTTGGCAAGGGTACGTATCGAATGGCTCCCCACCGACTGGCAGCCACGCAGTCTGAGATACTTGAGGAAGCCACCGCATCGCTGAGAGATGTTTTCGATCACTGGACCCTGTTTTGAGGAAGAGCCGCAAGACATCGAAATAGCTTGTATACATTGTACTTGTATTTCCGAACGAGTATTTACCTCAATATCACGCTGAAAATCAAACAGATCTATCTTTTGCCAGTTTGAACCGTCCAGTGCGAGAATATTCCAATATCGGGAAACCTTTAATGGACCAAAAGAAGAAAAAAAAACATATTAGGTGGAATTTTTCCACTAATGTCTAAGATAAATACCTGTCCGCAGCGGCATAGCGAGGTTACATCAAGGTATGATAAAATGCGAAGCAATATTTCCTTTGGTAGTTTTCGTGAGATCTCATCATCCGGGATTATGCATGATTTCTAAAGAAGCGCCAAAGGGAAAAAAGCGGATTAATTTTTTGAAGAAAAAAAAAAAAGACTACAACAGGAAACTAATGAAGATATGTTAAAGAATGCAATGATATGTCCAGGCTCGAAATTTGAATCGATATTTTAAATTTCACGGTTTTACTCTTTTCCACGCACCATTTATGCACTTGAATAAAACTCCATCGCCCATTTGAAGATGGACTTTCTTGTGAATTGCTAAGTAATCGGTTGGTTTTCACAAGAATGTAAAGGAAAAAAACACTCCTTCCACAAAAACACATTCTACATCAACCCACAAGGCAAGCGGACACAGAAGAAAATGCGATTCAAACCCACCCCTAACCTTAGTACCTTAAAGCAGGTTAAGTAATGGAACGTTACCGGAGGTCAAGGTTTACGGGGAGATGTATGGTATGGTGGACGGGACGGACGAATCGTGATATCGCGCACGGTCACGAACCAACACCATCACACCCTGCGTACAACCGAATGGGGAGTCGCGAGTCCCGAAGCTGAGGGTGTAAAAATTCGGCAACAGCCGTAGTAACTATTGACCCAGGTCAGTCCTGCTGGGCATCGTTCGAAATGGATATCGAGGTTAGCCGTCGTCCGTAAAGTGGAGCAAACAACAAAGAAAACTTACGACTGGCATCAACCGTCTACTACGGGATGGAAATCTTCTTTTCATCCTTTCTAATGCATTGTTACTTCCAAAGACTAATGTTCGGGACTAATGTGTCTCATCTGCCGAACTGACGAAGAAAACAAGCCAAACAAAGCCTTTTTCATGGAAAACCCAACAGGAAAGCCAAAATGTACAAGGCCTATTGCAAACCTGCTGTTGCACACGTCGACTATAGACTTCGTAGCTACGTTGGCTTTGATACTGTTCCTGGTACTGGTGGTATTGGGGCTGTTGCTGCTGGTAGTACTGAAGCTGATGTTGATGCGTCCCTCGAGCTCCGTTTCCATGGTGATGATGCTGGTGATGATAATGATGATGATGGTTGTGGTGTGAATAATGGCTGGGATGGTAACGATTCATTCTGAGTCACAGACAGATCTCTGTGAGGAATATGTTTGACGATGGGATCGAGACAGCCCACTCTGACAGCTGGGGCACTAATGGGCAGCTTTTACAATTCACAGTGGACACAAAGAAGGCACAGACTTCTAGCTTTTTCCTGAGACTTGCGATGTGAAAACACTTTCTGGTGTTAGGGTTCACTTATTCCAGGGATTTCGCTTGCTTCCCAACTATTTCTGACTATCTTAGCATACTAGCACCGATGGTCGTTCTTGCACACTTCAGCAGCACAAAGGAATCACAGAAGTAATTCGGAAAAACTGCCACACAAACGACTCTTCTGTTTCTTAGCGCTTCATGCAAGGATTCTGGTCTAGTAACGGATCCTCTTTGTCTCGTATGTCTGAACGAATGAGCTACAGAAAAAAATGAACGCAGTTAAGGGAGGATTTCTATCCTCGCCTGGTCGCTCAGGATATGTGTGCCCTGTGCCGTCGAGACAACACAACTGGTTTAATAATGCAACCCCGTGCGCGTTGGCAGTACGGCAGCCCGGATTCGTACACCGTGCTGGTAAACCACAGAACCTCAACCCCCTCAGACCGAGAGACTACGAAGCAACGAGAGCAGCCCTACGCATTCGCAAACCCACGAACCAAGAAACCCAATACATTGGCGTGCAGATCCTGTACCAACGGTTACGGGGATTCCGTTTCACGTCGTTTCTGAATGGGAGTTTTCTCGGGATGCCAGAAGAAGCGGGGAAGTGTTGTGACTGGAAAAGGACCACGCAGGACGACGTTGGTGTGAGGCGACTGCACAAATAGGTACACACAAAGAGACCCGAACACCCGATCCGGTGCAGCCCGAAGGTGTATAGTTAAGGAGGGACGGAAGGCAGGTCCTTCCTTGGCCGAGCTACACAGAGGGTGTGCCACGTCAGATGCTGATCTGACGAAAACGGAACACGAAAAACCCCGAAGACGAACCGAAGCTAGATTTAGGACAGCTCGCGGCCGTAGTGTGGTCCTTTTAAAGGTAGGAAAGGAGACGAACCGTAGGTATTAAACTTTATCTGGAGTAGAACCACCAGCACCACCACCACCATCATCGTCATATCATCGACCATACGCAACCAGACGACTCTTTGCAAACAAAAAAACATCGGAACAGCGTTGCACGACGCACCCGAAAGGATGAAAAAGGGATGCAGACGACAAACACAGACTTGCTGCACATTCTTTACTAGTTTTTGTCCCTTTTTGCTATCCCTCGAGCATCATTTACGGGTAGTCACGGTCTGGTTGACAACGCCCGGCAATGCTCCAGCCGGTCCTACTTGCGAGACGACGACGTGGTAAAGCAACAGTCATTAGTGACGAAAGCGTTCTAGATACACAAAGTAAAGGGAGCCAACACAGGGCGCTTTAAGAAGCTTAAGTTAGCAGCATTCTTTAATAGGGAGAGAAACCGTACCGCTAGCGAGAAATAACATGTAAATTGTTACTAATAAAACAGAACATTCTTCGCAAGATTGTTTGAATTGTGTGCCGCTAGTAAAGCACTAACGAACGGGAGATACAAAGAAAACAAACAAGACGATCAATGCAAACACATTGTACAGCGCACGTTTCTTCGTAAAAGAACAACAAAAAAACAACACAAGTCGTCTGAATAAGGAAAAAAGGTAATTTACTATTTATACTGGAATTTAGTACAAATCGAAAAATATTTGAAACGTAAGTAAGTATTATCTTGGAAAGCTAATCATTGTCTTAAAAGAACGTGTAAATAGATTCCATGCACAGTTTGGTTGTTAAAGAAAACTTCCGTTCAAAAAGATTTTAAATCACCTTGGCTCTATTCGGTTGAGGATTTGTTGGCATTGGATCTGACGATTCTTGACTTGACCTAAATTCATTCCATTTCCCAGACGGGAGTCGCTGGGTTGGTGTTATCTGCAGCCCCTCTCCAGGGTGCATCAGGCAAGAATATGTTTACTTTACGAAGCTGCGCACAAGCCAGACAGCCAGCCGTAGCAGTACGTCGTTTACTTTTTTCAAACAGTACGAAAATGTGTTCCAGTTGGGCTGCATGCAGTTTTTTGTGTAATACAGTTTGGGTAAATAAATTCCATAGTGGAGAGAGCGTGTATGGGAGGGGATTAAAATGATTCCTCCAATCGTGTACTGCACACACGCATGATCACTTCGACATGTTAATCATTATCTTACTTTCTCCGTCGACGAGACACCTTTTCATAACAAGCCGTATTTGGGATAAGGGAAGTTTCGTGTTTACGACTGCGCTTCTTTTTTTTGAGTAAAGCAAGGTGCATGAAATTTTAACGGACAAAGACTAATTTAATATTTTTGGGGTTATTCCAGCGTAGGTTTTGCCTACCGTATTATTTGCTAACAAGTGCGTATTATTTTCGCATTACAAAAAAACACAATCCATCCAATTAATTCAGCAATGGGCACTTCAAAAACTTCAATGCAAGGACATTTTTCATTTAGTTTTCAATGTTGATTGCTACTGATCGAAATGGCCGATCAATTGCACTTCGATATAATTGCCCCATTGCGAGCAACCGGGAAGGAAGAGACTGACCACGGACATGCTTCAAAAATGTGTACATTGCCCGGTGTTTCAAATAATTATCTCTTTCTTAGCTCACAAAGACATGGCGCAATGGGCATATACGTGAGACATCAAGATTCCATTGTTTTCTATGCTCGTTATGAGTGAGCATATCATTCATGCATTAGCTTACATGCAAGCCTTACCTCGAATCGATTGCGAACCAGCTGACTCTGGTTCATCTTGTCGTTCGGCTCCTTGCTGGAGCTTTTCTCCCGTTCCCCGTTTCGTGCCGTCATTGCTAGCTCCGCAGATGGCTAGCTGCTGCTGCTTCCGTCCGTATTGAACTCACTTCCGGCGGGACCTGTGCTCGAGTTTCGTAACTGTTGTTGTTGTTTCTGCTAGTACAATCTTTTACTCTCAGCAGGCCTAGAAATTCCGAACCACGCTTAGCAACCGCTGCTCCGATCAGGTCTTGTATCGTTTTTCCCGGATAGGTTCGTGTGTGTGTGTGTGTGTGTGTGTGTGTGTGTGTGCGTTGTCGTCGACTAATTCGATATTCGGCCGTCCTTCTCTGGCGGTGTTTCTCCAGGGCAAGAAGCAAAGGAACTACGCACTAGAAAACGGCCTCGCCTTAACCAACAAAGAAGCAACAAACGTTAAACACAGCGAGAGAATACCAACACACCAACACAAC
>KB677136.1:0-20360 GCA_000349165.1 Anopheles christyi | reverse complement strand
GGTTAATGTGATTACGAAGCCAAATAAGAGATCAATTTCAAACACGCTTCCGTTTTAATATCCTTGTTCGTGTGGATAAATATTGTACGCGCGTGTGTGTGTGTGTGTCTGTCTGTCTGTTTGAAGCACTTGAACATCGTAGGGGGTGTGCTACCATGTGTTTCTTATAATGGAGGCGCATTATCTTTGACGACGATTAGGCCTCGAGGGAGCATTTCTAATGGAGTAGTGATATGTTTGTTGGGTGGTTTTCAAATCGCGAAAATTAATTTCTTTTGAACTAGTTGTGGGTTTTCACTTTATCTTGCATACTCTTACTCTTTTTTCCGATCTGAATTCTTTTTCCCAGTAAGCCGGTGTAAAGCCGGTATAACCGCAATATCCGTTACACCAAGAAGATGAATAAAAAAATTTCTTACAAAACAATCGGCTGTGCTGTAGTGACGAGACTCGTTTGCAACAGAGTTTCTCTTTTTTGATCGAGCAAAAGAGGGATAAAACAAACGTTCTTAAAAGGTGTTAATTGTGTTATGCTGGGGCTATCCCCTTGGCGAACGACACGCCGTGTGGTGGTAGCTCGGGCTGCTAGGCAATGACTTTAATCCATGGTCAATTAATAAGTGTCTTCATTCATGGTGGCACTTTATGGATGGATGTTCGAGGATGGTGGTAAGTGATGTTGTCAAATTTATGGATGAACTGCGAGTTAGAATTGGATTTTTCCTGTTCATACCTGTTTTTATTTATTTATCGTATAATGTTTATTGTTGAGAAACAGAAATGGAAATATGGTAATTATTATACATCTTCAGGTAAAGTATTGCCTAGAGACATATTAAGCTTTTGCTGATTACTTTTTTTGTATTATTTCAGTTCCCATTTCAATTTTAACCATTTCAACATCTTTAAGTGTAGGAGGAATTATAAATTTTGGAGCCGTTTTGTGACTCGTGAAACAAATAAACGTTTTACTCATTAGTGTTGTTGATTATTTTATTTATTTTGAAAGTCCGTTATAACACTTCATAGTGTGTATCTGTTTTTGTGATACGGTTCCAAAACTGTGTGGCAAATTGCACATTGCCGACTGAATCATGTTGTCTTTTTCTGTACACTTCATGTTGTTTGTTCTGCGCCACTGGATTCTGTGTTACGCGTTCAAGATGCATTGCCGAGATATCATTGTAAAGTACGAGCATGTCCGCCCACTATACGGGACACCTCCACGGAACGTATCTGATATCAGTTCGACTTGCATATTATCTAATCTATGCTTACAGATCTCATCAACCGTGTGTGGAGCACGCTGGGAAGTTTGATTTATTATTGCGTTTATTGTCTGCGTGCGCTTACGCGGTCCCACTACACGTACGAACAGAAGCAGCGGCCGATTGTGCACGATCCTCGACGGTAGCCACGTCCACGGCACTGCGCAGCGCAGGTTGGATTTGTACAGGTAAGCGTCTGCACCATGGCGCTACGGGACTGCGCAACGAGCGGTGAAGGAACCTCGTTGGACTGGATGCGTGATTGTTCAGCGGGCGAGTCTTCATCCGTTAGTAGAGTAGATGGAATTGATGATGAAATGATAAATCTATTTTAAAACACTAAAGGGAGAGCTAAGCTGCTACTTACTCTGGGGTAGTGGGTTTGCGGATGTCATCTCGGTGAATACCAGTAGCATTAGTGCTATCGCACCAAAAAGTGTCACTAATTGCGTTACCGTACGCATTGTTCTTGTAAATTGCATCGAACAAAATCAAAATCTACACTTTTTTTAAAGCACCAGGGAATTGGGGAAGCTCCGCACTCAAAAATTATCTTCAACAGACTGACGTAGTTTCGGTGGATGTTAAAATCATTTATATTGAGAGTAGTTGTTTGTGATTTTTTCACTCCACTGATACGTGAAGACTATAGGGAAAAGAGAAAAAAAGGAAGATGTCCTGGTACTGGTGGTGGTAAGGTCGTCGGATGTCGGCGATAAGATCGAACGACAATCGAGCAAACCATGTACGGAACCATCAGCTGCCAATCATTACGGTAACGGTCCTACTATTGCACAGGTGGCGCTGATTTTGTGTGTGTCTCTGCTGGTATCAAAACTTCCTACGCAAGACGCGGAAGTCAAAAGGGAAAGGGCTGGAGACAGAGCGAGAACGGGAGAGTTGGACAGTTTGTTGGTGTAGAGCTATTTGTTATTGGAATTTATGTACTCTTACGACGAGTGGCTCTTGTAAATTCCATTGCGTTGTACGGTTTCTGGTTGATAATTAAATCCATACAACAATGTAATGACTGTAGTCCACGGAAGAAAGCCAAGTTCAAGAAATTGATAAGTAGAGATTTATTTTAAGTAATACACGATTAGAGACATCTGCACAATCAATAAAATGGATAGTCGAATACGTATCACAACTTACAGTAATAGTTATCATAAACTAACGTTAAAAACAGATACATCCTTCAACGCATTAAATGGGACCTATAAAATCATTCCTATCATGATCGATTTGACTAAAAAATTTGCTTACAAAAATTTTAGAAGGTTTTTTTTCTTAAATGCAACTGAGTTTCTGACATTTTTGAATCATTGCCCCTCAACCCGACCACAAATAAATAGTTGTATAAAACAAAAAGATTTTAAAACTACATCATCTAATTCTAGTCAACACTGATAGTAAGTTTAAGCTCTTCCAGCAAACGGGCACAGTAAAAAAGACACAGCGAATTGTTGTAGTTAAGCATCGCGTACTGAAAACTGCCACTCAGTAGCGACTTAATTGGAACGATCGCTAGTACTGATTTGGCAGGATCGGACACACTGGAAGCTTTCGTGTATGCTTTCAACACGGCATCATGCAAGCCAACCAGACTGGTGAGGCCACTTTTTCTAAGGCCCCGAAAAACGAGACGAGTAGGGGACGCTTGCTCAACTTCCTCGAAAACGTACCGCTTTAAAAGATACAGCAATCCCACACTGACCTGCGTTAGCAGAAGCCAATTTTGTATCACTAACTCTAGGGGACCATTTTGTAATCGAGACATTGCTTCCAACGGTGAGGTGGCTACATAGTTTTGCTCTATAAGCTTCAGTAGTGTATGTACGATCGTGCGAAAGAGTTCCTTTTCGTGATGGGCAATGTTTGTGATCGATGGGTACGATGCGATACAAATAGTTACAGTATTTCCAACCACCGTTATTGGATCGTCTCGGACATAGGAAATGTTCTGTTCCTTGACAACTCTTTGAAATAGATCAACTGTATCGTTAAGCAATCGGATACAGGTGATAAGTGCAAATTTGGAACTTTTCACTCGTTCGATGGGTTTCCCAATTGCAAATGCTAATTTGTGCTGTACGGTGGTAAATCCATTTTCTGGCCCACCCTCCTGGAGTGTATCGTTTAGCGTTGCTTCCGGTTGGAAAAGTTGTCGTGTAAGGGTGAGATAATCTAAACGATCCAGAAGGGAACGAAATGTTTCTGTCACGCTGGCATCAGCGGCAGCGGCAAGTTGAACGCGTTCGTTAAACGTGCCACGCGATTCTTTCTGATTGATGTTGAGCCCTTCGGAAACTTTGGCACGGTGCACAATTCGGTCGCTGTTCCGTATTGGGGTGATGTGATACTGGGTGAAAAAGATCTCCAAAATGGTTTGCTTAAATATGGTCAGTCTTTGGTCCTCGAGTGGATCGCTCGCGCGGTAGAAACGAATATTGCTTTCGATAACATCCGTCTGCCATTGGACGAACTGGGTGGTGCAGGTTCGCAGTTGCTCTAAGAACGCTTCCGGTACTGTGTTTCGGTTAAAAATCGCATTTGTATCGTTCTGTAGATTGGTGTAGATTTTGTCGAGATACTGCTCGATACCGTCCGGCTGTCGGTAGTGCTTTGCCACGATGTAAACCTCCGAGTTGCCGGGTTTGGAGGTGCAGGGCTTAAACACGTGTAGCTCATTGAAGCTGTGATTAAGTAGAAATAGCAAACTAACGCTCGAATGCTCGAATAGGGTAAACATTTTCAGTACAAAATGTTGACCGCGGCTAAGTAGACCGAGCGCAAGAACCGTTTCGGCTAGGTGCAATCTGGCGACCCGTTCTTCCTGCTCTTCCGGTACATTCAAGCAATCGATCGATCCATCCGCTGTGACGAGATGTACCTGAAACGTGATTGAAAACAATGTAAGAAGAGAAAGTTTATTTATAGGTAAGACGATCATGAAACAACAACGGTGGAACGTACCATTGGGAAACGTTGGCCTCGTTTGATGATGGCGTCGCGATTTTCTCGAACCATAATATCTCCCGTACCGTCCGCTCCGAAGCACCATGAGTTGAGTGTGTGAAGGATGAACCGATCGTCCGGTATCATGTTGCCCGGACAGTTTCCTTCGTAGTACGGGTTGAGCGTACAAGCGAACCAGCTCCATTTCGTGCGGGGCGCACAGTGCAGCCGAATGAAGTGATTAAGTCCAGTCACGAAGGCTCCGGGCGCTTCGCACAAGTGCACACTATACAGCTCGTGCTGCTGCGGGTCGATTAGCTCGTAAGCGGACACACATTCGTACAGCTTGGCAAAGGCTTGCGTTACAAATTCGGCCTTGATACGATACCTTAGTTCGTTTAGTATAGGTAGTAGCGAAGATCGTTTCCGAGTGTGTTGATGCCAGTCGCTAATTTCGAAATCGTTAAGCCGATTTTTCACCTCATTCAGACGCCGTTTCTGATCCTCTAGAGAAGGTACCACGTACGATGGTCCACTGTACAATGTTTCTAGCGGTGGAAGTGGAGTTTTTTCTGGTAGTGATTGAAACTGAAACTTTTTCTCGAACTGAACTGCTGCCTCGTGGTATATTTTTTCCCTCGAAAGGACATCGCCTTCGTGCACGATATCTTCGGTCGATTGAAATTCCATGCTCGCGAACTGAACCGGTACGTATTGGGTTTGTTATTGTTTTGAAAAGGAAAGGATGAACTGTCACTGTGCAGAAAGAAAACAAACATACAGTAGACTACAAAAAAAAAAAACTTTTTAACTCAAAATAAGTAAAGAAATGCAGGAAAAAGAATGTTTTTTTATGGATATTAAATTAATTTGGACAATTGGATCGCAGACACATACATCAAATAAGCCAATGAATAAGTTTTCACCGCATGAGCACATATTTTCTATTTTATTTCTGTCCTCGCAGAACCGCCAAACATGCCATATAAACTATCATCAGTCAAAGATCCAGTGCGGGTGTGTGCGTTACTACTGAGGTGTCGAAGCAAACATGCGTTTGGTGATTGCTACATAATTACGCATAATATTTGTTTCAATTTTGTGTTTGATGCGTGTTAATACGTTTCATAAAATTGTTTGCGTTCTTCTAAATATTATCCTTGGAGTTGCTTGCATTTGTGGTCGATTGAAAGCCAATGTATACAAATTGGCTGACGCGTTCGACACTGCTGGCATCGTGTGTTTGTTGGTAGTTGTTGAGAGCGCATATTTTGAGAAGGGTGTCGTAATGAACCGTCATCGTGCGTAGGGCCCCGAAAAGACGCATCGCAAGTTGGTGGAGCAATTCAGCGCGTATAAGTTTTGTGACTTTTTTTTAACAGTTTCCTGACTACGATACGCCCACCAAAGGAGTCATCCACCATCGGACAACGTGCGCATATAGGACGCCCTGGTGGACACTACGATTGTCCCCGGGTAGAAGCAGTGCTTCGTGAGCTTGAGCTGGGGCTAACGAGTGAAAATTGATTGGCAGCCAGAAGAGTGGGCCCTTCTCCTCCGTATGTCTATATGTCTGGCTGCTGCTAACGGGTTACCTTGATCCGGAGTGTGTGTGGTGCCAGAGCGAAGCTGTGGTGGTGTGTGGCGTTGTTAAGTTGAATATTTACTCTACGGATCATAATCTGTACGGTTAACGAACGAACCGATCATGGAAGCTTCCGCGAACTTGAATGATTCTATCGAGCGGGGGAAGTCGACGGAATGCGAACGAGAGAAGGGGGACGGTACACAAACAAAAAGCTCCGAAGTAAGCAGCCAAATGCCAACGGAATCCGCTGTGGAGGTAAATAATGACAAACCGCAACAGAGCGGTGTGAATGAATCGAACGATACCGCCAACGGCAAAGCATCCGCGGGTCACCCGACAGCCGCTTCATCATCTTCCAGAGCTGCTCCACCGACGAGCAGAACGTTTGATAAAGTACCAATATTTGTAGTGGAGGATCATCACGAAGTGCTTACGTTCCTTTACCGGTGCCTCGGCTCGAAGCATTTACCCTTGCACGGCAATCGGATCGTGCACTTTGACTCGCATCCGGACATGTGCATCCCGAAACATATGCCCGCCAACTACGTGTTCAACAAGGATGACCTGCTGGACAGTATCAGCATCGAGAATTGGCTTATGCCGACCGTGTTTGCCGGGCACGTGGAGCGTATCGTATGGATCAAACCACCGTGGTCGGAGCAGATCCCGAAGGGCAAGTTCGAGTTTAATGTGGGCGAGTTCGAGGGTTCGATCCGGACCGATTCGACGCTGGAGTACTTTGTTTCGGAAGGTTGCTATCAGCCGGAGGACAAACTGGAGAACCGAAAACGCCTCCGGCTGGAAGTGTGCTCGGTCGAGGAGTACCCGGTAGCGGAGGATACGGATCTGGCGCAGGGCTACATCCTTGATATCGATCTGGATTACTTCAGCACACACAATCCCTTCCTGAAGATTTACGATCGGGTACAGCTGTACGAGAAGCTGAAGGAGATCTTTGTTTCGCCCGAGCTGGCCGACGACACGGAGAACGATCTCGAGAAGCTGCAGCGTGTGGCGCGCGATCGGGAGGAGAAGCTGGAGTTTCTCGAGTCCATCTTTCTGTACCTGGAGGAGGTGGGCAATCTTAAGCACTTTCTGGTAGACTATCAACAGGAGATAAGCGACGAGTATGCGGGACTGTTGGAGAAGGTGACGACCCTGGTGCGGACCCTGAAGCGCGAGTACAAGGAGGAGGAGATCGACTGGTCGATGATTTACGATGCGGGCTGCACGTGTGACGTGACCGATCTGCCGCACCACGAGTCTAGCCGGGAGGAGATCGAAACGATGGTCGGTCAGCTAGAGCGCTTCCTGGAGAAGGTGCCGTGCCCGCCGGTCGTCATAACGGTGTCGCGATCGAGCGAAGATGACTACACGCCAGCCGGGCAGGTGGAAATGATACAGGATATGGTGCTGGCAGCGCTTACAAAGTGCCTGCGGGCGGAGCTCGACACCCCGATACTGTACTATAAGGATCAGGAACTTAATTTGTAAGGACAATAAAAAAAAAAAACACCACCACCATACACACCAATGCTCCTCTCCCTATTTAAGTTAACAAACGAAGCTTTGTCGTGTTTGTCCTTTTCGTTTTTGCTGGTAAGGGTTTTCATGATGACCTTTTTTGTTCTTCATCTTAGAGATGCAGGCATCTGCAAGGGCCAGTTATGAGTCACTTTGAGCAGGGTTTGCCACACTAATAACGATGATTGGGACAAAGAAAAAGAGAAGGCATGTTCTTAGCCTGAATGCCATTGCAATACTTTCCTGCATAGACCGCGTGATGTGATACATTTTCTCGAATATCAACAAAAAAAGAACAATTTTCGTGAAGTAATGGGTACAAATCCCTTCATTTAAGGCTCACTAAATATTCGATAATGTATAGGAATAAAAGTAATAAAAAAACAATCACGCGGCATCTTCCGGAGTTCCCCTTCATCCCCTTCTCGATCCTCTCAGGCAATGTTATCGCTCAAATCGGATTGATTGAAGTGCTTCGAAATAATGCTGATCAGTAGATTGAGCGGCAGCACCTTTGCCTCATCCTCTTGTTTCAATTCATTGCGCAGCGTGATGCACGTTTTAGCAATGTCCCGCAGCACACTGTGGATGTACGGTTCGAGCGGTTTAATGAGACAAGCGAGAATTGCGTAAATCCACTGCGGTATCCAATCCCGGCGATAGCCATCGCCACGTTGCAGCAGCTCCTTGCTGGCCGTGGACGGTGTCAGTGCCGCAACCGTATCGCACAGCTCCGGATCGGACGGTTCATCGAGCTGTTGCGAACTCGAAGAAGACGATGCTTGATCCGAATCTTGCAGCCATTCGTGTAGATACTCTAGCAAAATCTCCAGATTCCGTTGCGGTATGCTAAGCAGAATGCTCACGTACGGCAGGTTGTTGGCACAGTATTCGTGGAGGTGTTTCCGATCGTCAAAATTCAGATAGACGTGCGTTCGCTGCAGATTTTCCTGGTACTGAGCGCTGCTGCGATACGAGGTGATGGTGTCGCGCAGTTCGGAAAACTTTTGATTCTGCATCGTTTCCCACTCTCGGGTCGGTATCAGTGCACGATGTGCCACGTTTTTAACGTCATCCTAGAAGCATGTAAGAACAATTTTATGTTTTGCAGCTTATTGTTGCGCAATGCTTTGCATTTCCACCTGCGACAATACATACCGTTGGGACGGCGGCCATTCCGGAGAGGGCTTTCTGCGGATGGTGGGGTTGCGGTTTGTCGGCGACTACCACCACCGGACACTTGCCCCGCTCGTACATCACCTTCTGAAGGTACTGTTCGCCTGTTTCTGGCGTCAGGTTTGGATCAAAGTTGGCATCCGGCGGCTCAACGGCCAGTGCTGGTTTTTGTATCGTGTCCACTTCCATACTGTGCGCTTCTTGTGTTTCTCTTTTTGATGAGCAGTACTAAGCTTCTGAAAGCTGCATAACGGGTGCACTTTGCGCAAAAATTTAATACAATTGCATTGCAATTGCTCTGCTATTTCGGGAGGATAACAAACGGATGCAAATCGCGATGCGATTGTAAAAGGAAACAAAACTTGGTGAATTGTTAGAGCAAAAAATGCTTAGTTTGTTGTTGCTTTCCTCAGCTACCGACTGGTGGTGGATGACAGGTGGAGTGGAGTTTATGAAATAAGATTGAGCGATTCAATAAGGAATTACGGCTACCATCGCATTGGTTCAACCTTCTACGATTGCAGTTGATGTTCATCGTGTTTTGGGGAAACAAGCAATGTGGACCGTTACTATAACGATTGTTCGACCATGTCCTGGCGAAGTGTGGAAATCATTGGCCTTGCCGTAGTACAAACGGTGATTGTGAACTTGCTGCTGTTGGGTCCATTCTCGTTCCGTCTGATTTTTCACTGGCTTTTGGTTGGAATTTCTTTCATAACCGCTCTGGTCTTGCTCACACGGAGTAAAGGATCCCGTTGCGTGACGGTACTGTTAGTTCCACAGTTTCTAAGCAAACGTGGTCGAGCAGCATTGATTGGATACATATTCCTGCTCACAGTTACCGGACCAACAGCAAATACAATGGTGAACGTGGAGATACTGGGGGAAACATTGAGCTGCACCCAGGAACAGTTAAAAGCGGCCATACGGGATACCTTCAGTGCACTAAAGGTCCCCTTTTTGGCGATGAAAAAGATCATTGATGAGCTGCTGAAAACAGTAGAGCGATCTTTCATGAAGGTGCAAAGGATCATGATGGAGATGCTGAAACTGGTAAAAAGAATCCGTAAGTTAATGTTTAATCAAGTCAATTGCTGCGTTACGCTAACAATCTTCTTTTCCGCTTGATTTTCGGTAGTCCACTCAATCAAGAAAGCGTACGAATGGTTGCGCGATATCGTGTCCGTTTGCAACGACAAGATGGGAACACCTTCCGAACGGTGCCTTCAAGCGTTGGATCAAGCAATCGAAGGGTGCAAAGAACAAATGGGTGCCATGGACTTTCTGTGCGAAGTTACACAGGTTGGCAAAACAGTTTGCTACGGTGCGAAGATGGTGGACTATTTTTGTGATTTGATCGATTTTATAAGTGACGCTGTTGTGGAAGAAATTGAACAAGGTAAGTCCAGGCAATTGAACTTTTTGATGGTGGCGGGATGTTTTTGATACTTTTCTCTATGTTATCATCGCGAAAGGTATTCAAAACTTGATGCATAATTTGGAAGAACTGTTCCGAGTGGAGGTGGAATACGATCATACGTTTGATTTTGCTACTAATGTGTCTAGAACTTTTGCGGAGGTAAGTGCCTACATAAAGCAGGAAATTGCGACCCGAAGCTTACCACTGAGAAGAACATTCAATGTGCTGGGAATGGTCACTAGTGGCTTTTTTATTTGCATTGTTTTAAGGTTTGTTTGTGCCTGCCTTATAGAAGGATAATTGATCTGTTTAAAAACATTCCTTTACATCTCCATGCAGAGCAATTCGTTACTGGAAGCGATATTTGGAAAAGAACCATTTTGATAACCATTTCCTTACCGAAGACTTTTATGCAATCGAAAATCGAAGAATGGAACTGAAGATGGAAACAGTTTTCCCGCTGACCCGAAAGGAAAGCTACCGCTACGTCCCATTGACATCGTTTCATCTAACATGGAAGGAACGCTTCCGGATAGCGAAATCGTTAACATTTTTGCTTATCTCTAGCGTTCAAGTGTGTGGGCAGTTAGCTGCCGATTACTCACTCTACTGGCTCCTAACACTTATCAAGCATTTCATGAACGAAGGAAGCGATCGTATTAAGCGACCCACCAACTCGAGTACTATAGCTCCACTGTCGGTTGGAGTGAGTGGAGAAGGTTTACTAGCTGACACGTTGCGTGATATTGTGCGTTCCTTTGAACCGATCGTCAACGGAACGGCGATCGATCCGTCTGAGTGTATCCCAGATGCATCTATCCCTCGTTTTGCGCGTTACGGTCAGATCCTAGCGTTACTATCGCTCTGCTGGTGCTTTGCCTTTTTCGAACCATATGGTTTGCGCGTTAGACAAATCGTAATGCGACGATACTACCCTGCCAGAGCACGTGCCCGGGCAATCTGGCTGTATGGGGACATTACGATGAAGAGAGAAAGTCTGCTAAAAATTCTTCGGATTCAAATCGCTGGTTCGAGAAGGGAACGGAATCAGCATGAACAGGTGCACTGGTTGGATGTGGTAAGGGCGAAAACCAACCGGTATTGGATCTGTCGCAAGGTACTTGGACAGGGAGAAACTGTGCGTTGTATTCTGTGTGGCGATGTGTTGAACGAGCGTGACGATCCACATGTTAGCTGTTCGCGACCAGACTGTGCCGGATTGTACTGCCAAGATTGTTTGCTGGAAACGGGTAATAATTGTTCACTTTGTTTGGACGTGCTCGTGTCGGAACGAAGCGGGTTTGATGAAATATATTTGGACTAGTTTTTATTAAATAATTGCACCCGTTCAGAAGGCACAAATAGTCCTGCTTTAAAGGTCCTGATACATTGTGCATGTAACACACTGTAGTTATTAGAAAATGGATACCTTAGCAAAATACCGCCAACGCTACGAAATGAACCACATCGGTACCCATCGTTCATCCGACCGTTGACCAGTTCATTCGCTGGCGTTATGCCGGTACCTGAATTTCCACGGTGTGCACACGAAGTCCTGTTCGGCTTACGATGAAACTCATTCCGTATTCCGCAACTGGCACGAGACCCGTTCCTCCTTCAATTCCCCATTATCCGAACCACCTGTTATGTATCTCCTCCCCGGTACAGCTTCCTAGGCATTGACGTCATGGGCAACCCGTCCAGACAATTTGGAATGGGGGTTGGAACGACTGCAGCAGCTCGGTGAGGTACACCCCGGGCCCAAGTAAAGCTCACAGAAACGGCAAAGTTTTCCACTTTCAGCTCTCGCTGAAGCGAATGAATGAAAATGAATCCCACGTCCGGGGGTTTTTTTCCCTACAAAATGGAAAATGGATGCTGTGGTGGTTTGCAGGGAAATGCGAACGAAATTACCCGAATGCCCCTGTGTCGCACACCAGACGACGAGGATGATGGACGAACAAGCGAGAACCGGTAATCAACCGAGAGAGATGACGACCTACTCTACTGCGCCGCGCGCTCTAGCATCCTGCTCTGGCAAGGATAGCGTGGGGAGATCTCTTTGTTATCTCGTGACACCGAGCACTCCGGGTGCGCTTTTGTGAATACCCAGACAAATGCAACCGTTTTTGCGGTGCTGGAATTGTTTGCTGTGCCAGACCAGAGTGGTGTGTAATTCGTTTAGTTTCTCATTCACTCCCCGGGGCTGTTTCCTCCTGTCCTGTCGGGCGTTTTCGCATTGTGCCGTTGGGTGGCTGGACGACAGAGAGAACGGGGAAGGCTGGTCAGGGTCTGTTCCAATTGTTTTGTAGGCCGTTTGCCTCGGGCGTCATTTTCTGTGCGAACGACCAGTTACGTTGGACGTCGACGGTGTGCGCGCGTGTGAAAACTGTCCCCCCAAAAACGGTGCAGAGCGGCCATTACCGGCTTTGGGTCGGAATGGTTGTGTGTGTTGTGAGTTTTGCAACCTAGTGAGTCGCCATTTACAACGGCGTTAGAAAACCTCCGGAACACAGGGTCTGAGTTTGAATTCCTTTTTGCTCTGCTTTTGTGCTCCACCAACAGGCAAACCGACACCAACAGGCATTACCCGAACCCGAACGATAACACTCGTGTGGCGAACTGTGTACGAGGATCCGAGTTCCTGGCCTTTCTCGGAAAAGCTGGCATACTGTGGCTGGCTTGCTGTGCTGTAAAGATTCTGGTTCGTTCTCGTCCTAGCGTAACGCCGGTGGAGTTTGGCAAGAAGTTCCGACCGGTGTTCAGTGCTTTTCCGAGTTTGCCCTTCATCCCCTATTTAGAGGAGAAGGCTTGCAGAAGGGTTTGCTTCAACGCAAACACTCTGTTTGTGTGTGTGTGTTGGGGTGTACGGGGCGCGCATTTTCATTCGGCACTACGACAGTTTTCACGGCTCTTTTGCTCGCGTACGGGCGTTGTGTGTATCGATAGTTTTTTCCGGACTGGCAGCATTGTATCGCTGGTCGCATTGGGGTATTACACCCGGTGGCGAACGCTGTCTCCCACAAAAGGAATGTGGTGGCAGGTGCAATTGATTTCATCTTCGGTGGGATAGGGCAGGACGGCCATTCTCGTGTTGTTGTGGACGGAGCAATATTTATGCACGATTTCGTTTAGTGCCTGTGTGTCTGTGTGTGCGTGTTTTTGTGCCAGAATTCGCGTGTTCTTGTGTAGTGAGGTGTGCGTGGGATTCGAGTGTCCATGTTCTTCTCTCATCGACCGTGTAGAATATTTGGTGCGAATTTACTCAATTATGTAATCATCTGTTGAACGGCGCGAATACAAAGCAGAACGTAAACTTGAACGGGTGTTGGTTTAACGTGTACATCGAAATCGAAAACCTTTACGTGAGTGATCCGGTAGTTGCCCGATATCCTTTCCAAATGGAACAACCCGCATCGCTAACCGGTAGTGTATTTCCGGTACGACCTTCGCTGGATCATTTGCTCGCTATGGGAGACGACGATGATGACGACGATGATGATGGATGTGTGGAAGAGATGCTGAAGAAGCCGGATCTCATACCTGCAGGTGTGGCTGGCATGGTTATCCGTTGTTCACCTGTGCTTGAGAAGTCCGAGCAGCAGGAAAGCAATGGTGATGGATCAACGGTTGTGGTGGAAGAGGATGACGATGATGGTGCGTCGGAAATGACGGAACTTCAACAACTGCCGGACACGCAACAGTCTGTCGAAGCGGCTAAGGAACAGGTAAGTGAGAAACAGCATTTTCTTCTCAATTTTCTTGGAAATGGAAAGCTTTAAAAGAAAGCTTTTTTAGTATTTGATTGAATTCTAATTCTGATACTCTTTTAAGGAAGCTAGAAAGTGCAAAATCAGGTTCGTTTTGTTCTCGTGCAACAGTTTTAAGCATCCCCTTTGGACCCATCATCATCCCACAACCCCTCCAGCACTCCAAAATGGTCCAAAATCCAAAGCTTGTCGTAATAATCCGGAAGCATTAGAAGGAACAAATGGGTCGGATCGTGGGGTGGTTCCCTTTTTTGTTGGGCCGTCGAAAAGAAAATCGATCTCAGAATGAAAAAACCCGCCCGAAACAGAGCACTGAAACTGAAGGTTAGTTTCTTTCGGGGAAATCATATACCAGAGCGCTTCAGACCTCGATGTTGGTGCTTTTGCAGCAGAGCGAACTGCTGCCATATTGCGGCTAAAAGTAAAGTATACGCTGAGAATACTTCTTCCCACGGAGGAAGTATGAGATGCTTGGGAAAATTGCTTTTCGGTTGCAGTTGGTGAAATAGGACGAACACTTATCGGTGGGGGTAGCTTGCCGGGCATAGGGTGGAAAGTTAGTTCCGCCGCCACTGGTTTTCCCAATCAAGCGTCCACCAAAACCTCCGCATCTCCCCGACCGGATCTGAATAACGTATAAGGAAGGTGGCGAGGATTATCAAGCACATTCCTTCCAAGCACGGTCTACTTTTGGGAGAGCACATGACTAAGGAATATGAAATGTCTCTCGCAACGGACCTGGCGGTATAGGGAAAATGGTAAGGGTAAAGCACACACCATTAAAGTAATATCGAGTGTGTTTCAACCAACCCGGCAGAGGATAAAGGCAGCAAACCATCACAGTTTTCCACGAGCTTTAAGGGGTTTGCCGGTTACAGCCAGCACTCCAGATGACTTCCGCTCTGTGTTCCGGCTTTTGTAAAACACAAAAACGAGTGCGTTGGAGAAGTAACGACTGTGAGTGGCTTTTATGTGAGCGTCCCTGTCGTGGTGGTAGTACCTTTTTCACCCGAAGCAGTAATCAAGGATTAAACCACCCGAAAGGTGCACAATTTTACCAGGTCATCCCACGGGGTCAGGTGACTAGAACGGGGGAAGGTGTAAGTCGTTTTATCATGGAACCTCGTCGTGTCTCATCGGATAAGCTGGCAATCTATGCAATGGCGCAATTGTGTGTTGGGTCACCGGCAACGCAGCTAGAAGCACCGGCACCATCATAATAACAATTTCTGTATTTCGTACTGTGGAGAAAGTGCTAATGAAGTAATCCACTTTTTATTTCCGTTCGCTTTTTTCCAAAGTGTCCGAAGCTAATCCGTACGAAAGAGCAGTTGAGTGACAGTTTTTCTTATCAATGGTTGAGGCATTAATCTCTTCTTGCTTTGGAGAAGTGTGCCTTATCAGCGACTGGAGCGTCATTTGTCTTGATTATGAAAAATCGATCTTACAAGCTTCTTTCACTCAGGAAGAGCTGCGACAATTCGCTGAAGAGGGAACCATGTCTGATAATGCTGATCAGGCTACGGAACAAGAACAGTATCAGAGGATCATATTTTACATTACACTTAACACAAGCTCCTAACAAGAAAAAAAAATCACTTTTGTTGATAACTTGCTTTACACAGCTTTATTCTTTCATACACAAAAACAAAAAAATCCTAAATCAACCATTTAAAAAAGTCAACCGTTCCGACCAACGGAAACCCAATTATCGAAATGGAAAACAAAATATCTAACCGTCATATTTCAAGATTCGTTTCACACGGGTTGTTTACACGAAGTTCCAAAAAAAAAAAAAGCGTAAACAGTAAATAAAAAACCGAATCAACCACACTGTAGCATGGCGTGTTCCACTGTGGCAAGATAAGGTCCACTTGTGTGGCTGTACCAATCGTAAGGTCTTTTACCTTTCTGCATTTTTCCTTCTTCGATGCATTTCTCTACTTCTCCTTTGCCTCGGCCGGTGTCGCTGAGTATGTTTCCGTCTGAAGCGCGCCTTGGGCGTTTCTTATCCTCTTTTTTTTTTTAAAAGAATCACACTGTGGTTTAGCATTTGGTATAACACGTGTTTTTAGTTGTTTGCTTTAGGATTTGCCCTCGGGCTGAACTGAAAAGGTGCGAATGAATCCACCAGGAGGACTCTGCGATTTTCTACTGCTACGGTCTCGGTCACGACGAAACCTGCTATCGACGAAACCCGATTGACAGTCGAACAAACCGATTTGGACAAGCATGATCGCACCCCTTCGCCACCGATTGGGACGTGCTGCACCTTTTCGTTAGTGAAGGTGCTTCGACCCGTGTCCATTAGGTCCAAATGGAGCCGCCAAGATAGATGGTATCGTTGTCACCAAATATTGACACTTTTTTTTTGGTTCAATAACCGTAACATATTTGCTTTGATATCGAAACATTTCAAAATCCCTTTCTTTTTTGGTGTATTTTCAGACTCGACCACACCTTAAGGTGATGCCTTGCTCTGAAAATAAAAATGCAATAGCAACGAAACGAAAGCTTCTCAAGCTGGAACAGCGGTGGATGTGTCGCGTTCACTCCTTCTTCACCGTCTGCAAACAAGCAGCATTACCATCATGGTTTTATTTTTCAACAGTCTGGAGGAACCTGGTGAAACACATGTAATTCACCAACTTGTTGATGCATGGCATATGTAACAGCGGTAATGCACTTGTGTGTCCAGTGGGGTTTCCCATACGAGGAACACCACACACTTTCGGCAAACTTTATGGAGAAAGTGAACAGCCACGCAACCTCTGGTGGTAGTGGTTGCTGGAGCGGAACTTACCTTCATCTCCTTCGGGAAAGGTGTTTTATGACTTTCCATGTTTGCGCTGGCCCATCGAGACGCTCGAACTTTGCTCATAAAGTGTGGAGTGCCTGAAGGGTCATTGGAACATGTGTACTGGGCAAGAGTGTAAGCATTTCCGCGCGGTTTGGAGTTTGAAGCATTTCTAAACAAAGTAACATCGGCTTTTGCAATGGTAAATGGGGCATGCTTTATCTACATCGAATTTCTATTTGCCTTTACAATGTGTGGCTTTACGGTAAAATGTATTAACAACCTGTTGTACAATATGGTTAGCGTCCAAAAAGTAAAACATTTGTTGTCTCGTGTTCACCTACCAGAGTAGTATCCCTCAGGTGACTCTTTCGATTTATTGGTGACCGTTTTGTACTAATGATTTATGAAAGGTTTATTGTGAGGGCCGGTCGTCGACTTCCTCTTGCCCCTTTAAGACCTGTACCATCTTTTTTTAAAAACACCCCATTGTTGAAGGTCATTTCCACCTCACTTTAGGGAGTTGACCTGTTGATTTGTGACTCACCCACACTCACACACACACACATATCTTCCTTTTTGAACCCGACGATGTGTGGGCTCTTTTCGTGTCGTTTTCTTTAGATGCGCTTGTGCGCGACTGTTAAGCTAAAAATTTATGTTTAAATTAGAATAACAAAGCGAAAGTGAAAGAAAGGCGAACGATCGATTAAACGATCGAACCAAGCGTCTACGTGTGAGTTCCACTTTGACGGGTTATTTTTTCAATTTAATTACCATTTATTTATGGATATATGACATCTTAAATATGACAAACTAACGAGTCAAAGATATGAAAGCTTATTATAAAAGAATCAAGTGAGAGTTTCTATTTTCCCGCTTCTTTTTATCGAAGTGCTTTGAGTTATGGTTCCCGAATGGAAAATGTGGTCCTCGGGGTTCGATTGAACTCGCGCCAAGATGTGAAGCTCTCCCTTTCCATCCAAACCTCTTCTTGGTGCGGTTGTTTTGCTGTAGGCGAAAAGGAATAAAACGAGCCGCCTAAAGTCGCGCCCGAAATGGTGAAGGATTTCCCAGAAAAATCGTATTGTCGGTTCAAAGCGAAAGAATAGAATGTTGTTTACATCCTTTAGGGCTTTTTTCTTCTTCCACCGCGCCCAGGCTGCCGTCCATTGCGTCCCGCCACATGTTGCGCGTCTGTGTGCTGCGGTAGGTTGACACCCTTTTTCCCTTTGGCCTGTTCTCAGCCTATGTGTTTATTATGCACGCCGTTTTTGTCGTTCTATGGACCGCTGTTGGCGCAAACATCAAAAACATTATGGGAAATCTAATTGTGACCACATGTTACGCATCGCGTGTGTTTGGGTAACGAGATCCGCGCGCGTTTTAACGTTTGTGATTGATGTTTTTAATGGGTTTCGTGGGAATACTTATCGATTGTTGGGCGTTGGGAGGTAAAAGTGCAATAGTTGTGCTTATTTTATCTGAAATTGTTGATAACAGTTCGTTTGTATGAAATGCATAAAGACTTTTCGAATTAAGGCTACTGCTTTCCAAGCGTGTCCGTTGTCGTCCTTCTTTCTAATAAGTGTTCTAAACCTCAAGTGAACGATATTATTTTCACTCTCATCAATCATCTTCGCTGCTGTGTTCTACTTCAGTTGCTTTTAATTAAATTCTGAGTGATAAGAGCCAACCTAAAGGGGGTGGTATTCCATGTTGTCTACAATACAGAAGCATGGTTTCCTTCTTTTTCCGATACCATAACAAGGGCGATAAAAATAAACGGCCAAACAGAAGAAACGCGGTCGCGTGGCCCTTACCAGACAATGCGATGGTCCGGCAGAAGGAAGGAACGAACGCGAAGCATATCTTATTGTCTGCAACTTGTTCTCGTTCTATTGTTATTGCAGCTCGTTAACTTTTTCAGATCGATCAGAAAGAGTGCAGGCGTCTTCCTTACCGTCTGGCGCGTTGACAAGAACTGGGACCCAAACACGAAATAGAAAATGTATGAAAAAAAACCACAAACGCTTATCGTTCAACGGCGGTCAACATCTCCTGTCCGAAGGGTGGAATGTCTCTCGAACTTTCCGTTTGCCGGTGTTGTTTGTTGACGCTTTATTACGATGGAACTTAGGAAAAATAGAGTTAGGGGGTGTTTGAAGTGTTGAATGATTTGAGTAACGATTCGCTTCGAGTGATATCCAATCGATAAGACGGCAACTCCACGAACTGTTTCGTGTGTTGGGTCGTGCTCATATAGAACCCTTTCATGGAAAGCGTGTCCCTAGGCTATCTTCAATAGTTTGCTTGATTACCATCGCACTTTTACCACCCTCGCCCAAAAACGATGGAGCAGCCAGAAGGTCACATTCGATGCATGATGTTGACCCCTTCCACAGCATCTTCTCGGAGTTCAACTTTTCACCGACGGATGCACTTTCTTTCCCGATCGCCGTTTCGTGGCTGCCCTTTAACCTCCCACAGAAACTGCCCACTGGTAAAGTTTTTGGACAACTGGAATGCTCCAATCATTCAATCTGCATTGCGCGCCTCATCGTCCACACCATCCACGTCAACGGCTCCACGTGTCTGCATTATTTCTTTTCCACGTGTTCCTCAGGGGTGTCAGCGTGTATTCCAGCGCAGGGAAGGGAGTGAGAAGAAGCTTTTCTTCATGGTGTGCGGCCTGCGGGTTCCGTCTCGCTGACGGTTCGTTAGTGTCCATTCGCTCCGAATGTTCCACCCAACCATCACACACAACCCTTGCCGGAACGGAGAGTTGAATAGTTTTCTTTTCTCGTGCCGACTAGGGTTTGGACGCTCTGCTTGGGTTTAAGACTCACGTGAGCATGCTGGGTGACTGTTCGTGAGATGCATTTCTAGCAAACAGGGAAAAGGTTATAGGGAATCTGAATTTCAAACAGTATCAAGGAAAGGGAAAAGTTATCAAAGGGTGTTGCTCGGACGCTTTTTAACGTCTTCCCCTTTTCTCCGTGTCTTGCTTATCCATCTGGTGACCCTTTTTGTCATAGTGATACTTGAAATTTCATCGATTAAAAAAGAGGCAAATTTACTTTAACCTGAGAGGCATTAATTTTTAATGGATGATATCACTAAATAGTGCCATCGATTAAATCAAATCGTTCAATATTCCAAAAGTAATCCACTAAAGCATCATAGCAGTTTTCTAGCAAATTGAAAATACGATTGCTGGAAAGAGGAATAACTTCTGGAAAGAGGAATAATAAGCTACTGGTCCTATCTTTCCGATCTTCACGGTGTGCAACTGATATTAAAAAAGCCCCCCCCTTATCCACTCCTACAGTATCCTAGTTCCATCCTTCGGTTCTCCAAGCTTTTCTAATTAACCAAAAACGGCTAATTAAAACCGCCCCTCTCGCTTTCATTTAAAGGTTCCTTTACAAAAGTCGTTTATTCTTAGGCTAGCCCAGCGATTCAAAGTAGCGGCATTACGATTCTTCTTTGTAAGAATTGTTCCAGTTTCTTTGCTTGGCACGGACGGATACGTTCCCTTTCTTCTTGGCCCCATTATTTCTGTTTTCCCTTCCCCAGATCGTTTTGCAATTGTTGTGGCAGGAGGATGCGAGGATGTATTCTTTGAAATGATTGTAAAATATGCAAAGGGCAAGAACATATTACAAAAAAAAAAAAACAGTAGTGGGAAGAAAGATGTTGAAAGAGGCTAGCTGGCTGGAATGTTGTTGGAACGTGAATGAATGTTTTACATTATTCATCTTCCTCAGCATAACATGATTGCACACGCGCTTAAAAAGGAGCAGCATTATGGTTTAATGCTTTGCACCGGATTGTAAAACTTATTTTCATTCTTCTG
>KB677125.1:0-18848 GCA_000349165.1 Anopheles christyi | reverse complement strand
GACGCAACTCATTGCGTTCTTAGAACGAATGCCCTTATAATAAACTAACTAAAAGAGAAAAGAAGAAAATGAAATCTTATTTTACTACATTAACTAAACAATCTCTTTTGCTTATTTCTTTTGTATCTATTTTTTATTTTAATTAAAAGCAATCCTCAAACGATACACAAAAAAATCAACAATTCTTTCACCCAGCCAGCTTGTAACACCAAAAGAGAGATCAGAAGTGAAGAAAAAACACACGATATTAATATTCTTTACCCATACTGTTCCCGATGATCGTCCAAGTAGTTATTGATTCAAATATGACAATTACCAACAGAAATTGAAAGAAATCCTGCCGCACATAGTTCGCCATCGTTGCTGATTCTGCACACCAAGCTCAGCAAGACGCGTCACAAAGAACGACCGAAAAAAAAACAACACCACCACCGACAAGTACAAATAAAACTAGCAAGGTGGCAAAATAAAACCAAAGCATCTATTTGTACTACAAGTAAAAAAAAAAACCCCTGGGTGCAAACTCAGTACCTTTGCCGGACTTGCCCCAAATGTGTACTAACAACAACGAAGGAAAAACAACAGACAAAAATAAAAATAAAAACTCGGTGCAAATTGAGCCGTTCGTAGAGCACGTCGGTAATCGTCAAGCTGTAATTTCGAAGCGATTTCGAAAATTATTCACGTTTTACCGTTTTTACCGGCACTGGCAATCCCTTTGCAGTTCGGCTTAGTCGAGTTTCGGCGACCTAAGCGAGGGAGCTTTTGCGAACTGCCTCGGTACTGTTGTAATCGAGCAACTGTAGGTGTACCTGTCCGAGATGGTCCCCGCATTCGGTGTGGGATATGGAATTCTCCTGAGAAAAAAAAGAAAAAAATGTAGAACGGCGGGAAGGGAGTGGAGGGCAAATTGTTCTTACTGTTTAAAATTCCCCACCGGTTGTCCGTTTGCACATAATCATCGGCCCACTTCACCCACCCGTGTACACACTGGTGTTTGTTATTCCGTCGTGCAAAGCTGTGTTATGGGGTTTTTTTTGTTATCGTCTCTCTTAGTTTTTGTACAGTTTGGATGTACTATTGATTCTGATTTTCCGTTTTCTAGGAGAGGTTAGGTGATAGGCGTTGTGCTCCCTTCTGTTTCATAGTAAAGGGGTATCGTATTTGTACGATTTCGTACAACAATTTTTTGGCAACTAAAGCAATTTGCTGCAGCTTCATAAAAGTAGGATTTTTAGTAAAGTTTTGATCCGGCATAGATTTGGTTGAAATTTCTTGGGGATGGGAAGTATAGAGTAGGAAAGAAGGGGATGCAGAAAAGTTCATGCTTGATGTTGGGTCATGTGTGTTTTTATTATTTTATTTTGGCAAATGTGGGTGATATAAGGAAAGATGACGGCACACATAGTGTTTGAGATCATTGGCAGCAGTATGAGTGTTAGACGGTGAGCCTACGAAGAACAAACAGTTGCAAGTTCTTCAGTGGTCTTATTGCATGACTTTTAATTGAGTTGATTGCTTGGTATTCGAAGTAAAATATGCTCCTAATGTTCAGTTGTTTCTTTTTAAAACAATTTTGCTCATATTTGGAAGAAAAGTTCCACAGTAAACGCAACTCCTAGATAGTTGCCACGTCTTCCAAAATTTGTATTTTAGTACTTCCCTTCCCATGTTCGTGTACATGTGTATTGTACACGAAAATGTGCAGACGTAATTTTGTTGTAGCGGCAAACGTTGCCCTGTAGTTGGAGGAGGTCTTGTTCCATTGGAACCACTACCCGGTGGTGCATTTATCTCGCGAGGATCGTGATTGTGGTTTACAAGTACCTTCGTCCGAAACAAAGATCCCAGCTATTTGCCTTCCACGTTGTGGGCAGAGGCTCCACTACACTATAAAGAGTTTCCGTTGAGCTGTCTTGTTTCACTTTGTTTTTCCTGCGATTTTACCCCCAGGGAGGGGGCCACTTGGGCACTGGTAAACTTTGTCCAAGAACGGTAAATAGTTGCTCATGCACGATTTTCCTACAAACCACTCTTTCCGGGTGCATTCAGCCAAATCTAGCACAAAACTTTTCTTTCCAGTTTACTCGTGCATGTTTGCAGCCATCTTACGATCGTTGTACGAACTGTGACCGATACGATCCAGACACACGATACAGTAACGCCAGCGGAAAATCTGTACACGTGTCTTGCTGCACACTTTAGAAATCAGCCCATGTCTACTGTTGGTGAGATTTTCCAATGGTAAACGTAGCACTGTCCGGGGCTAGAATTTCCAATGTGATGAATCAGCACAATTTAGATGGACAAATATTGGGATCCTCTGATTGATAGGCCGGTGTTGCTGGCTTCGCGTTGTACAACGCGATGTAGAACATACGGGGAGCCTTGTCTGGTGCCCTTCGGTAGCGAATTCGTGGCTTTCCATTGCACGCGCGGCTACCGAAGGGCAGCTGAAGCTCAAACCGAAATGATTTATGCTAATACGTGCTCTGGATGATCTAAATGTTGTTGAGTATATGCATAAGAGGTAGGGCGGGTGTTGCGGTGATGGTTTCTTTGGACACGGTTAGGACAATGGCTAGAAAGATTGCTCAGGGGATGTATAACAAATGAACCGGCGTCAAGGTAAGACGCCAAGAACTCATTATTTTTGCTGACTTCTCTAACCGCCCCCGGGGACAGTCAGCCTGGAGCAATGTGTTATTTTTCTTTTCGGCCGAGATGTCTAGGGAACGAGCGATTTTCGGGGGACAAGTTGTTGAATGTTAAGAACATTATACAAGAGAAAACAAACGAAGGGGAGGTATACCTTTTTAAAAGTAATCAAAAAAACGCTTAAAGAGAATTGTACTTTTCATTGTTTCGTTTATTTCACAATGAAAACTTATCATACCGATTTTAATTTATTGGTTGTTTTACTTTTTTGCTTAAATTGTTTTACTCTTAATTTTAAACAAAACTGCAAATTAGATATTTTCTTATAAAACTTATTAAAATATTGATTTAGTTTTGATAGACTTTTAAATAGATTTATTTTTATTTTTTTGAAAACATTAAAACATATAATAAAGAACGTATTTAACAATTCATTCAAAATGCCATCAATCTTGAAGCGCTTCGTACAATCATTAACTGGAAGCTTCCTACTTTCAACACAGATTTAGGCGATTCACGAAGAAAACAGGCCTACGAAAACCTGTGGTTAGCAAGGTGAAGAAAAATCTTGCTAGTAATAAAGTCACAACACCCAGTAACATCAAATGCAAGCAGAACATCCAACAAAGCAAGAAAGAAAGAATAGCGAAAAAAACAAACGAAACAGAAGAAACGAGCGATGACAATCCAACAATTTGCGAATGATAGAAACAGTTCGATGGCAAAAGTCATCGAACGGAACGGAAAACTACTGCTCATAAATAAAGATGTTATAATGGGTGAAGAAAGCTGGTCGGTCGGCAAACACAAAAAAAGCCAAACCTAATGTCTTCCCAGACACGAACCGAAACCAAGGCGAAATTTCCCGGTGAAACGATGTGGAAAGAGTTACGACCAAGGCGTTACCGAGCGTTACCCATACCAAGACAGGATTCTCGTTTTCGGTGACAAAACCAGTGTAAGCGTAAGATAATTTTGAATGCAAAACGAATAAAAAGCGCACTGAAATACTCACCACACACACACACACACACACACTTACTAAAATGTGCTGTCAACGGCTTTTAAGGGGTGTTTCTGCTTGGATTCGTTGGCCAAGGGTTGTGGTTCGTATAATTCACGGCGCTAGACATTGGCAGCGGCTGGCAAAATGCTCCAACTTTTGGTCAGGAGCGGAATTGAATTCGGTGTAGCTAAAATGGAGAATTATTCATGCCATTAACTATTTTTGAACATTTTTTGTCATTTGCTTAGGCGTGTCGCGTGATTTGGTGTGTTGGTGTGTGCGTTTGGCTTACTACTCGTTTGCTGCCCAGTTCGGAACCGATCAAAGCTTGCAATTCAAATGACCATTAACAGTCCAGAATGCATGCAAAAATATAAATAACAAAAAGAAAAATTCAAATTGTAGTAGTTCTTAGAAAAATAGAAAAAAATGGGTGCGCAATTAAGCTTACACTTTCTAGAAAATGGGTAAAAAAAGAATAAGCTATTGAACAGTAAAGGGTTTTAAAAGGAAAATCATATTAAAACTATTAAAAATTAAAACAAAATAAAAACATTATAAATACAAAATAGTAATACAAACTGTATTATATGAAAGAAGTATAACTACTTTTTCAAATCAAGCAGCATCCTTGGATAGCAAATTAAAAAGAAGAATAAATATCTTCGTCTAAAGCGCCTTTTCTCATCATTGGAGTCAGAAAAAAATGGTGTAATGAAATTTTTTTCTCTATAATTGTTTTCTCGATTTTAATGTTGAAAGAATGACAAAATAAAAGATTCTGTAATTCTTATGATACTCATCTTCAACAATACCAGCTGATTTCTGACTAATGCTTTCTCTTTCCTGTTTGTATCTGTCACTGCAAGCAGCCTAGTATCTTATCGTTGATTTCGGTTTTGTTTTTAGTGTGGTGGTTACCGCCAGTCCTACATTTACTTCATAAGTTACTATTAGCTCTGTTTGTGATGGATTGATATGCCCGAAAACGATTCGGACACGATGTTCCTGCACGTTATGCAAGCCCGCTAGTTTAACCTTACACTCCTTTTTGCCACTAGTTTCTTAATTAATCTCCCAAAATGGCGTGCAGGAAAAGAGGGACAGCTAGGTGTGAAAAACTGACCGTCCCATTAAATCGACATCGTGTATCGTGTCATGTTTTCCAAATGTCCCTCATGGAAGAATCGCTTGCCCGCATGTTGCTGAACGATCGTGTTTTACGTCTCCGATAAGGAGCTAACTTTCACGCAATCATATCACGGCAGCTCTCACCTTGGAAGTGTGTCTGTGGGTGAAAACATCAATTCGTTGGTGGCGCAACGGTCGCTTTAGCCTGAAGGTCTACACACCTATCAAGACCGGTACAGCGTGCGGTTGGCTAGGATTAGAAAGGCGTTTTCGTTGCTGAGGGTTGATTATGAATTTGAAATGTGCGGCTCGAGCTCTATTTATTGTAGCCTTAGGGACGAGCAGCACAGTAGCCACCATAATCATCATCATCATGGAGTTGTAGTTGTAGGACATAATCAACTCCCTAAATCAACGCACATTACCCGTGTGTGAAAGGTCGGTTAGTTTTGGCAGTCGAACTTCTCGTCTCGCATATGGTAGAAGTCTACCGAGAGTTGAGTTGAGTGAGCGGTACTTTACGATGATGGTAGTGATGATGATGACGATTGCACGTTTGGTAGTGTTTTGGGTTCGAGAGAAGGTAGTTTGGCAGACCCATCGGAAGTGGCATATTGTCACACATCGACACGGCCGGTCAGCTGGTGGTACCCTGACCAGAGATTGCGGTTTTCTGCGAGCAATTAGCTTCCCTCCCTACTTATGCTATGCTGTTGCTCTTTCGCCCTATCCTGCGCACATGTATGTAGATGATCTTGTTCATACATGATATGGTTCTTGGTTCTTCCTTCGTCGTGAAAGGGAAATAAAGCTGTTCCGGAAACTGCTCAGGTTTGTTGCTACATCGTGCTCATCGTGTAGCGCTTGCTGGATCAAATTTTTAAGTTTCTGTCGGCATTGGGTTTAATCAATAATTATCATAAAATGTGTATCAGTCGTAGATGTACTATACTCAATGCCTTTAAAAGCACAGCCAAAACTGTAGACATAAACCTTTAATCTTACTTATCAATGGGATATTTTCCTATGTTTCTTCTTCTTTGGCCGTACTCGGTTAAGGTCTGCTCAATCCACGAATGGGCTTGGCCATCTACGACTTAAAAGTTTTACTGATAGCAGGATAGTTACTGTTTCGTACGAGCGGCTCGGTCCTTATAATAATTGAACCCATGACGGGTCTGTTGTTAGGTCCTACGGCTTGACGACTGTACGACTGTACTATAGCCGTAGGACCAGACCTTGTTCACTAATGTTTTATATGAAGTTCGCGAAAATGGTTTAGACAGGTTTTAAAGAACAGGTGTTGGTTGAATCATTGATCTTAGCAATGATCTTAGCTTAGTTGACTGACGATACATTGGGGATGCTTAAAATTCAAGCTAATGCAATGCCCATAAATCAAACGAACGAAATAAATGTTTAGTTGTTTTTTATATCCAGCAGTTTTTTCTACAAAAAAATATTTCCCCTTATTCAATAGTACAATCAAATTTCTGCTTAATAATCTCATATATGAAAATGTAACCCCTTCCAGCTGGTTAGAAGCAGATAGCATACCGGAGCACCCGGGATTGATTGCCATTATTTGTAGCCACCATACCATAGATCATTCTGTCCCTCCCGGTGCGTTACTCACTTCCTAGTGTGACTATCTCACCCGCTCAATTGTTCTTAGTGGCAATGGCATGGGCATGGGTAATTTAATATTTGCAAAAAGCAAAAATCGACACAGACGCACCAAGACGGGCACTGGCTTCGATGTACCGATTTTAGCACGAGAAAAGGTTCGTAAGGTAGTTCCGGGAGGGTTTGATTTATTTCTGACATTAAATCAATTTACCTTGATGTCCTGCATTTGGCCTGGTGCGAGAGACCGCATACCGTGCGTTGTAAGATTTTTCGTGCACACTATCTTGCGGCTTCAGGCATGCTCCTCTTCTTGGGCACAGTCATCACCACGTGTCGCCACCCGCCATCATCTGAATCAACCTATTACGATGGGAGATTTCCGGAAGAGCTTAACGGAAAGGCCACCCGCAGTACACCCGGTATGTCGTTCATTGCCAACGACAGCGGGTTGACAGCTTACTCTATGGATCTTTGGATTTTACTTTCCGTTCTACCTTATCCATTCCGGGTTTGCGTTCATCGTTCTTCGATCGTAATTCTTCTTCACCTCATTGCTTCCATTATGTGACTCCCGTGTGGCTGACTCGAAAAAGTGTGTGTATGTGTGTAAGGGGGGAGGGTGGAGAAGAAAAGCGTCAAGATCGGACAATGACAAGCATTTGGGAAAGGTAGCGAATTTTCCCACAGTTTCCCATGTTGACTTGATTGAATCAGACTTCTGACAAGTGCACGGTCTCTGGACGATCAAATCTTCGGTAAAAGCATTCACTCCCGAACGCCTTCTCCAGACTGCTTTGCCCGGTGAAAGGTGGTTCTGTGAAGAGTGACTGAAGAATGGCCTATTGTTACGTGCCTGTCAGTAGTTCATCTTACCTGCTTCATTGTAGTAGCAAACTCTCTTTCAGCACCGAAGCGTACTTCAAACGAAATGGATGAAGTTCTCCCAGGCCAGAGCGTTCTCCGTTCATCTACCCTTTAGCCGTGTCATGCGGTAGCTGAAAGGCAAGGTAAATTTTCAGCAAAGAAGTAAAAGTAGATGCGGCATTTTATAGTCACACATAAAGACACATAAATTATGCTATCAGAGAACGGTAGCATCGCTCTTTTTGCTGCTCCCATTCTCGGGTCCTCAAACTCCGTGCAATGCAGTCTTGTCTTTTGTGAACGTTGTCGAATTGTACTGTCTGCGCTTGTCGGATGAGCTTGTCGTTTGCTTAGCAACAGCGTTAGACACACACGCTCGTCAGATTAACGGTCGCGGTGATGTTCTTCTGCTCGTTGTCTCGAAGACAGCACCTTCTCTAGGTTCTGGGAGAAACAAACTACCTTTTGCCCTTTTTCATCTTGTTTTACTATCCTTTTTTTAAGCATTCTTGAAAACGTCTTCTCTTACACACATGTGTATATTCAGGCGTAATAAAGTGTAAGTGAATGCGTTTCACATTTGATCCAGTGTAATAGGTTGCCCTGGAACGTAATACTGCAAGCAATTGGTCGTACGGACTAAACCATTTTTAGTTGTCATGCCGTTGACATAATGATATGTAATATCCTTGCAACAGCTGTCATGCAGCTGTTTGCGGTAAGTGGTAGTGCACATGACAAAGAGATCTGCGAGAGCCGATAATATAGAAACAAAGTACCGAAAGTGGCCATAATGCAATTTATCTGATGATGATGGTTAGTTTAAATGGAGAGAAAATACAAGAATGCAGTGATGTTCTAAATGAGTGATATTTGAAATTGAAAACCGATTGTTTTCATTATTGAATGAAAAATAAAAATACCATAAGTAGTGACAGATCAAATTACAAATAAGGTTGTACATAGGTGACACGATTAATGAAGTCAACAATTATGCGTTTTATAAGAATCGGATTATTACTGAAAGCTTGAAGGCTTGAGGCTCAGAACAGTGATTTTATAACTATACTTGATCTTAAAGTTTTCTGAGAAAGTCCCCTAGTTTTGGAGAGCAAACTTAATATATAAAATAAGGTTCGACTTTTTCTATCTCGATTCTCTATCAAGGGATATTCTCTATATTTCTTTTTCCTTCACACATACTCTTAAAAGTAACATAAAAAGCTTTTGATTTGGACTTTATTTTATCATTCTTAAATGTATATAAATCAATGATTAATTAAAAATAAAATAACAATGTTGTTGTTGTTGAAATATGCTTTTAAAAAATCAAATCACAAATGTTCAATACCAATCAAGCTGCCTGATGGGATTAACAGAAAGAAGAATTATTTTTCATCAATTAAACTGTTCGTTGATCGTTCGAATAATGATTTTAAATTACCCGATTAAACCCTTTCCGTTGGCACTGATGTATTACTTTACATAAACTCTTCTCAGACAGAACCAACTGGTTGGATAGGTAGAATGCAGTTAACGTATTTTGGAATTAACAGGGATGAAAATAACAGTAAAAACGACTTCAAGTTTAACCGATCCTAAGCAAGTCAGAACAGGAGAGTGAACGAAGCAAATAACAAATATTTCCCAATGACCCTCTCCCATTAGAAACCTTCTCATTTATCTGTTTGAGGCATATTGTGGAGTTGGAGGATAGTAAGTATTAAACAAAAAAATACACCCAAACACACACAAAGTTGAGACGAAAACGAAACGAAAAGTCTTGGAAAGTTTTTCGGCAAAGAAGTGGGGTGCAAATTAGCATACCAAACTGGAAACTTATCACCCTTTTTTGAACCTCACCGGACAGGGAGGGAGAGCTAGTGAGGTGTCGTGGCTACGCGTCAACTCGCGCAGATCGTTGTGTGGGATCGTGTGTTTGTCTGTGTGCAAAAGCAGCAGAGCAAAAGGGAAGACAAGCCCACTTCCTGTGACGGTATCAACTTGGGCGAAGTTGATTCCATTCGCCGACCGCGCGGCCTTTTTCTTAGATTAACCGACTTCAATCAGGCCGTGGGTTTCGGGCCGTGGAAGTGTTCGCGAAAAGCTTCCGGAAAGAATTGTGCACGGTGGGGAACGGTGAGAGGATGGGCAGAATTCAAGAAAGTTTCCCATTGGAACTCGCTGGGTGGGTGGTTTCAGAGCCGCTTCCGGTCGGGCGAGGGATGGGAAGTTAATTTGCATAAAAAGATTAAATTCAAGTTGATGAAAATTAGCAAGTTGGCTTTGGATGGATGGACGCGCCGTAGAAGACCAGTCAGAGTTTCTGCCGGCCCTAGCGTGAAGAAAAATAGATCTGGAGCAAAACAAGCATGAAGAGGAAATGGCAGGAGCCAAAAGACACCAGCCACATCGTCGTAAAAGTTTGCGGGAATCGTTCCCTAAGATGGGATATGAGTTGGGAAGTAAGAGGCGAAGGGATGAAGAATTGTGTCAACAGTCGCGGACAAATGTCATCCCAGGAAATGGTTGTCTTGTAGCTCATTAAGCTTGATCGTTCTGCTGGTTGAAGACTACTAGAAGCGGGTTGGCGGGAGGTGGTGGTACAGTACGACCCTCAACACAAACTCTGTATGGCCATGGCTAAAAGCGACCAACCGATGAGGGATGGCCTGGGCCATCTCGCCAAGGGAGCATTAAAAATAAATTATTACCGCCGACTACCGGTAGCAAAAGGTGACCCGTTTGTTTCATTGCCAAAATGCACTCCAAGGATTGTCCGGGAGGAAAAGGTAATGGTAGATGGTTTGAAGAGAGAAAACAATGCTCTTTAACGAAAAAAATAATTCCCGTGGGTGAGTTTAATTAGAAGAAGCTTGAAAAAAAAGAAGCACACATCCACCCCACCCGAAACGATTGTTGTCCTGACGCTCTTGCTTTCTATTTGAGTGACTTTTTGTTGTGTATGTAGGAGAAATTTTTCGTTGCATTAATGAGGTGGAGAAAGTAAAAGAAAAATCAATCCTATTCTTTCCACGTAGTTGTACGAAAGAGAAGGTGAACGAGTGAATAACGATTAATCACCAAAAAACCTCTTAGTAGTCAGTAATCAAGCTCCTGTTCTTCTATTTCATTCATCGTGTTATTGAGTGAGTTCATTTCCGGTGGGTGTCAGCGTGTCATTTACGTTCCAAGGTGGAGGAGTTTGTGAAGAAAAATGGACTTTTCATACGAGATCATTAAAGCGTGAGAAGTTTGATGATGTCATTCTTGGAAATTTGATAATTTCCTTTATAGTTTGAAATATTGTAAACATGTTTTCTACCAAATTAACATTACCCTAAAGAGGTTAATACATATTGGAACAGTATTTTTAATTAATTGATCTTATGATTTATTGAGAGGATGATCAAAAACTTGTAGTACCCTGATCACAAAAATAACTTTTTTTATTAAAATTTGATGTAAAAGCATGGCTTGCTTTTTATTTCAGAATAACATTCAGCAGGACGGATAAGTCAAATCGATGAACACTAAAAGCGCGTGTTATCATGACACAGAAACAGTTACAGTACAGTTCTTGCGTGACTAGTAATAATTATATAAACGCTAATCATGAAATAAATACAAAGGTCTTTTAATTGTTTTAAGATGAAAGAGAAAAAAAAGGTGAAAAGCATCATACGTTTTCATCGTCAAACTCTACTTTATCTGGTTTTATTTCAATGAATAAACAAAAACCTGAAGCTCGAGCAGCGTGTGAATCCTGGGACACGCAACCGCGCCCACAATTGACGATAATAAATCTCATTACACGTTAAGCACATATGGATCAAGCTTGTTTTATGAGGTAATTAGCCGATCGGTTAGCACATCGAGGCCGCACACCGGGATGGAAAGCATGTTTGGAGGATGGGACTGGTCCGCCCGCCTGTAAAGGGATTACGTGCGACACTGTAATCGAAAGCTGATTAGCTGGCTTTTACTCACCGAAACATGGGAATTGTGGATTACATATCCGATGAGTATTAAAAGGCAAATTATCACCTGAGCTGTGGCGAAAAGCAGTTAATCGTCTTTTACAAATCGCTTTCAATCGTTATGAGTGTGTGGGATATTGTTTAAAAAAAAAAAACAGTAAATTAGATGGTTTTGTCGTTCTCCGGTAAAGTTAATGTACATGGCTTTAGCTGATTTGTATAACCATTTCGTTGGTTGTTGTGTATTTTTATTTTGAAAAAATAAGAATTACATCAATATTTTTGAATTGCACTTGAATTGCATTGCACATTGAATTGAAGCATTGATCTTAAAATAACTTAAACCGATTTCTTATAATCTTTTAAAATTAAAAAGAGAGTAATTCATTTAAAAAATAAAATATAAAAAAGACGGCAAGAGTTGTCAATCAAGTACGAGCAAGTTTAAGACCAAATAGCCTCATTCACACATATCATATTCTGCTCGAAATTTGCTGTCAAACATACTTTTTTATTTGTGAAGAATGAATCCGTTTGTGGCGAATTATTTTATAAAATCATCAATTTTGTCCTCGGCAAAGATCCGTGCTGTGTAAATGCAAAAATATTTGCTGCAATCTATTTGACACTTGTTTGTGATGGTATTGGTAAATATTCGTGGGCAAAGATCGCGTGTGTGAACGGAGCTAATGGGAAAGTATGTTCGTTGAGGATGAAACTATTACATTTGCACCAAATCCAATTAAAACCGAAAAAAGGCAACTATCAAAAAGTAAAATAAATAAGAAAACTAAAATTTCACGTTACAAATTATTACAAAAAAAAAACATTTGAAAACTTTACATTATTATACATTGATTCTTAATAAACTTTATCTATTCTTCTACTGCTACTAATAGTATTTAAAAAAGTGAAGTAGTTTATAAAAAAAAGCAAAACTGCCATAAGTTAACATATTCATTTGTTTGAATCCCCCAAATTATGTTCGTCTCAAGCCTTTGTAGCTTTGTGTGAACATATAAATGAAATTTACTCTCCTTGTTTTTCTTTGATTTACACCACCGACACCGCAAAGCTTTCAATGAATTGTAAATTTAATGAGAATAAAAAATCGATAAACACCACCGCTCAAGTATGCGGCAGCGATGCTCGACAATGTAATAATGAGAATAATTTAAATTCATGAGACAAATAAAACGATGAAACATATTGCCTCACTTTTGCGGTAACAGTTTTTGATGGGTTACAGAAAACGGGAATGATGTGCGGCAAAGGAGAGAACAAAAAAAAAAACCCTTCGTACCAGAAAGGAAATGGGCACAATAAAATATCATAATCAATAAATAAAATATGAATTTTACTTCCCACTCTGGTACTGCATCGATAGTTGCTGCTGCTGCTGCTGTTGTTGCTACTGATTTTGCTGCAATCTAAGTGATCCGGTTCGAAGGTGGTTCCCGTCGCAGTTATGCCATGGTAATGGAGATCTTTGATTGTGCCAGTCTAGACGTTTGCCAATGCACGCTCTAGGGAATGGGTGGTCTATTTAGAAAGGTACAGAAGAACACACTCTGCTGTACACCCGATTGCGACACTATACTTTGGCGGCATTTACATCATATCTATTGGTTGTGCGAGGTCTTATCAGCTTGCCCGAGACGGCTTGCGTCTTAGCGACAAGCCTTCCCTGACACCTTGACGCGCCCCCACAATCTCAATCGAAGGTGGCGTTGAAGAGGTGGTGTGGGTACCGAACCAGCAATGGAATGGAAACGGAAATGAACCAGAGACTTTTCCCGTCAACTGATTTCGCTTCCGTTACGGTTCCGCTCCTGATTGCGTGCATTGTGCGCGCGCTGTTACATGTTTTCGCGCGCAAGGCAACATTCTCAACGACGTTCGGTGTCAGTAGCGGTGCAATTGCAAACACACATACACACCCATACACTCACATACAAAAGCATATACTCACGTGCACACAAATGCCAACTTCGATTGGATGCCAGCAATCGAAAAGGGTAGTAATTTTTCCCGATTTCCTTCCGCATGCACTTGACGATCGTGCAACGTGGAGTGGCGTACGGGAAAATGAAAACTCCACATTCCTACGGGCCTACGCAGCTGGAATGGAGGAAACTGCCAGCACGGGAGTTGGGAGTTGTGGAGAAGGGTAAATTGCGAAATGTTTGCTGGCGACAACACGACAAGACGCCACTGGATGTGCCTGTCTGAGCACGACGGGCAGCTTCTATGGGCCACAGGACGTTACACCTTGAGAAAACGGATCGGTGCCAAACCTGAGCATTCTGCTGTTTGTGTTTATTTTTTTCGTTGTTCATCCTGTTCCTTTCCTTTCGCTGGTGATTGTGATTGTGCGAACGATGCCAAGTGACTTTTCTCTCGTGCTTGGTGGAAGAAAAACACAAATCTTCACGCATATTGACATGCTTTATGTGAGCGGAAGCTTTCGTCGGAAAAGCGAATTGATTTTTTTTTACCATTTTATTCTGCATTGCTGCAAAGTTTCGCTTTGAATTGTTACGTAAAACCTATATTTTGTTTCACATTTTGCATATTACAATGGAAATGTTAAGATAATCCAAGAATGATGTTTGTTCTTTTCTCATACCTATCCTAGTGCATGACTTTGATTTAACTACCTCTTGGATAGTTTCAGCAATTAATGATGCAAACGATTTTGTGTATGAACGATTTATTGTTAACATCTTTTTTTACTTACATTTACATGCATCTTCTTTACTATTTATACTCAATTTTTTTGGTGCTGTGTGGATCATCTCTAGTTGTTAAAAACATAACATTTAAATAACTTTGAAATCTTGAATCTCTTCAAAACTTTTTGAAATATCTAGATAATAATAAAAAAGGATCAAATAAACACATTTTAATCCAAGTTGCTTATATAAGCTTTCATTGTAGGTACATCAGGACCTTTTCCAATCTCTTTTTAGAACACTTGAATGATAACAGCAATTTGCTGATAAAGGGGGTGGGGTGGGGGGGCGTGTAATGAGACAGCTTTTTGGTAAGTTTAACACTTTAGTTTTTCAGTATTGTTTTAGTTTTATCTTTTGTTTTGTACTTCTAATTTAGATAAAAAACTATTATGTTATGCAACTGATTAAATCCATAACTTATACAGTAATGCATTCAAATTACATTATAATGGATGAAACAAATCTTCAAGCCCTATTGTTTTTTAGTTCGTTAGCTAATGCCTTCAGGAAAATGTATAATTTTGGTTAAGCTTTACGTTCATTCGTAGGTGATAATTAAATTTGACCTTTACTCAATACGTGTAGCTGGCCAAAACTAGTTGGCACGTTTCTCAAATGTTGGCTTTGCCAGGACTCCCTCATCGAATGGTTCATTTGGTATTGCCAAAACCCCCCCGAGTGTTATTTCACAAACAATTCAATTAACTGATTAAGGCATCCACTATGATGTGCGATTACTCTCACTGAGCGCAAAACGGGATGAAATCGATTTGCCTGCACTGGTGGTGAAAAAAGCATACTCACCAGGATTCCATGAGCTTCGTTCCAATTTAGGTGCCTTACTGCTTCAAAAAGGATCGGCAAAGTGTGCGAAGGGTAAGAACAGTATACCACGGCAAGCCTAACTCCCTGCCTATCGGGACTAATAATAATCGAAAGGCAATCAACGGGAAGATTAAAACGCTCATCGTATCAAGGACTCGGTTTGTGTTCGAGTTTCGGCACCTAATCGATCATTTTTGGACGCGTTTATTAAGTTCAAGTATTACGTAAAAAATAAAATTTCAGGTTATTACGTTTGAAAACAAGTACCAAATTAAGAAATAATAAATTATAGTAAAAATATGACAATATTTAATATTCGTATCAATCCATCATTTTTTGTAGTAAAATGATTGTATTTTTGATTGACTGGAGGACATCACAAAGGCTCAATCTTTAAAATAGCAGAAATAACAAATATACTACGAAAAACTCGTAGATCATTTAACCTACATTCTTCCATCTTAAGTGTGTTACACTGTTTTTATGATTCAATCCAAACATGCCGCAGTTCAGGTCGTTAGGGAATGGCAAAGTAACTCACCTTTAAATTCTACAAACAATCCCAACGGGCCGCAGTCGATGAGTATTTGATGAACCTGTTTGAATTGCTATTACGACCTTGGTGCAAGATTTTTTTTTTGTTATTTCCCTCCGTATGATGTTTGTTAGTAGCAAGGGTTTTTCATCATCATCAACATCATGATCATCACCCTTCGTTGGCAATTGGCCTCTTGGCTTCCAACAGGTTTTTTTTGTTACGTGTGAGTTGCGACAGGTAAGCCCGCAACAGACACAACCACCGACTACGGACTGACAGACAGACAGATTCTGTTGATGGGTGCTCACTTTGTTCAATAACCGTTTCGTGAGCGGGTGAAACATTTCTTTACAGGCGCTGTACTTTGTTTTTTCGACACCTCCATTTGCTCCACACTTAATAACTCTCCGTCACACGCCATCGAATTTCCATCAGTGCAAACATTACGCCGCTCGGGCTACAATGCAGCCTCGTAGCTAAGCGAGAAGCAATGTTAGCGGATGTGTGCACATGGAGCTTTTTTCAGTAAGAACTCGGAACTTCAAAACAACATCGAAAAGCATACACATACACACATCCAGTAGTGGTCTGTTTTACCTGAAGCGTGAAAACACAAGAGGTGTTAATAAACACGCTCATGGCAATGGCATGGCTAATAGCTAGACTCGTCGTTTTTTAAGGGTTCGAATTTGTGTATGTAGGTGAGTATAAATTCAGATGCTCTAACTCAAGCACAAAATGGTACAGCTTGGACGAACCGCCAAGAACTCGGTCGTTGAGTGCTTAAAAAACAGATTGATCTTGTATGATAAACCCTTATTATAGAAGTGTTGATAAAATGTGGTTATTGCAATGCAAAATATTGACTGTGATTTGGTGCAAAAATAAAAGAAATCGGTACAATTATGTTCAATACCAGCAACAGTTGGTTGACATAAACATGAAGAAAGTTTCTTTGAAAAAATATCTGACGTTCAGTCTTAGACCGGCTTTGGTTGTTGTAGGCCTGGCGTAAAATGAGATGCAGTGATAAGCATTAAAATCGCAGCTTTTATAAGGACGGCAACTTCTTTGCTTAATTTAAAAACTTGAGCTGAGTCTTAAACTAACATAATAAACAGATTGAAACTTAATTTAAGATTCCAATAATTACTCTTATGCAAAATTAGAATCTCTTTTCTAAGCTCTTCAATGTCATGACATCAATCAATCATAAATGGTTCATAGTCATGCTCAAACATTTTTGCAAACATATCTTGTCTGGTCTGATGGTAGGAGCGCTCGCTTCTGTAAACACCGGACGTAGTTCGATTCGCACTTGGGCATTCCTAAACTTCCGCACGTTCCGCTCGTTGACAATTAATCATCTCATCCTCAAAAGAATATTATTTCGACCGCATCCTTCGACCACCTTTCTGCCCCATGCCAATGGAAGATATATTGATTGTCGCTAATAAAAAAAACCAAGTATGCCATTCGCACTGTGTCACTCCACATCTCAATCTAATATCAATCCTGACAAAGCACTTGAAAACTGGACTTTGAGGTACGTTTTGACGCGCACCAAACAAAAAGTGCTTTGTGTGGAAAATGGGGAGAGTGCAAAATTGGCGAAACGACGGTAACATCATCATTTTCATCATCCAGGAGATGGAATGCCCTTGCGATTGGAATCAGTCAGTACGGTGAGTGATTTCATGTCTTTTTTTTTTTTGAGCTGTACACTCTTATTTTTCTATTTTTCCTTTCTATGTAAGCGTAGCTTTGCTGGATGGCTGACGGCGAGATTTTGTGATGCTTGATTGATGCGGGAAATGGGAAACAAGTCGGCCCAGACGAGGGAACAGCCCTGCAGTAGTATCTTCCTCCACGGCAAACGAAAGTCGAACGAGATGCCGAATAAATCAACAAATGTTACAATTTATTTTCAATTGATATTAATGATTGGTAATTGCTGCTGGTACTGCGGGTGCTACCATCCACCCCGCGCTTTGCGATTCCGTCGTTTCGCTCACACTCAGATTCATGCCAGGTTGTAGCAATCTAACACCCCACAAACTGTGGACACGTGTGCCAGTGAGGTGTGTGTGTGTGTGAATTTCATTCTTTTTCTACCGATTTAGTCAATTGTCTGTTTGACTAGTGAAAACAGACCGTGAAGAGAAAAGGAATAGCGAACGATGAGTGAAAGGGAAACCAGACGCAAACGCACACTCCTCTCAGCACTGTAACAAGCGGCCGCTCGAATGCAAACGTCGGGAAAAAACGACCTGCAACCGCCTGTTTCCATCGGTGTGGTGGGTGGAACAGTGAACAAATTAATTTGAAATGAGCAGATAAACGCTGATGAATTGCAGAGGATGATTCTAGTCTATTCCGTTCGACTGGTCGTTCTCCTTGCTCCGATGGTTTCTTTGTGCGTTTGTGAGCAAATGTTTGACCAGCATTTCTATGCGGTCGAATCAGTGGTTCAGGTGGCTGGGAGAGCAACGGCAAAAATCAAGTTGTTTGCTACCAAAATGAGACCGATCAGCTTAAAGATGATGATAATGACGATGTTGATGATAAGTAAACTCGCCATTTCTGATAACTGTTCGAATAGAAAGTCTTTGCTGTAAGCTGAGTATCGATTCTAAATAATTCGAACATAAATACAACCAGCTTGATTTTGGTTTCGATATAAGAAACTTTGTTGGGAAATATTCATTTTCTGGTATAAATTGATTGAAACATAGTGTTTGTATTAAATAAAATCGGAGAAGGATGTTACATGCAAAAAATATTGTTGGGTCTTTCTTTATGAAAATGTTATGTAACAAGGTTCACACAAAAAAATATATTAAAGACAATTTCGTAAAATTTACAGTTGAATGCAAAGTTTTTCAATCAATCTAAGGTTATGAATTTATGGTTATCTAAGGTGAATTATTTATTAATTTTAATATCATTTGGGAAAATTTGACAAAACAAAAATTAATCTGTGGTGTTTATTTTAAAATTTAAAATTAACATTTTAAGGTGTTTGTATTGCCAAACATTTATGACTGGTTTCGCCAACGTTCTGGTAGTGGGTAGAACAACTTTGACGATATCCAATGTATGCAGGCCGAGAAGCCGAATGTGTGGCAAAAAATTTGAACAATTTGAATTGCGGTATGAAATTACCATTAACTTGTGTTTGTCACGCCTCTTTTATTAATGTAGACATGAATAGACCCCCTATTAGTTTACTCTTTAACACTTTAATCTGTAATCAGTTGTTTGGTGCCGTGTATGTCCTACGAGTTTATGATGGCCGTTGCTAGCGCTAGGAGTCAGGCAAGGGTGGACGTTTCCCTGATGAAAACCTTTGGTGGTAGGGTAGATTTTTTCATCCTGCATCACATTGAATGTAACGTTGATCATTTTCATTTCTAATAGACTGATCAGTCTGACCTCGATTACAAAAGAAATGCGTAATAGGAGGCGCAGTTAAAAAA